>JAOEHX010029611.1:7453-20463 GCA_025448015.1 Bolborhynchus lineola
GAGCTGCTCTGAGGTCTCCCCTTCAGGAGCCTTCTCTTGTCCAGGCTGCCCCAGCCCCGCTCTCAGCCTGGCTCCAGGGCTTTTCAATCCCCAGAATATCTGCTCTGTGCTTTACCAACCCCTCCGGATATGACAAGATAGATACATTTCCATATGGAAACCAGTGATTTATCACTTCCCAGTCACCTCCGAAAGGCAGAAACGGGAGTTCATCCAATTGGGTATTTGCTGTCAGTCTTTTGTTTGTTTTACCTGCAACATGCTGACATTCCTGGATTCCCACAGAGTCTCCCCATCGGAACCATGACATTTGTTGCTGATACAAAACATGTTTTGTTGGCAAATGTTTGACCAAACTTTCCTGCCCAGCTGGCGACAGCCCTGCTCTGACTTTGGCTTCTGAGGACAAGATGTGCATGACAGGAAGCAGTGAGGGGAGGAGAATCTGGTGCTATTCCCAAAAGCCCAGGAAACTTGCTCCTTTCCTAAGTCACAAACCACACATCAGAGCTGGGATGTCAGCTCATTGGGCTGACAGAGGTCTCCTGTGCTTCCTTCAGCACATCCTTAGGGCTCTGCTCCCACCAGAGACATCTTCAGCCTCACCAAGAGGAATACGCAGGTGACTACTTGGGATGCTCTACCTGGCTTGGAGAATTGGTGCTGGAAGCAATGGGCTGTCCCTCAGGGAAGAGCTGCAGTCAGTGCCTGGCATTCCTATGGGGATGGCCACAAGTGCTGCTGATCCACATGGGCTCAGGCATTGCCTATGCCTTCAAGCAGCCTTTAAGCAGCCTCTTCAGCTCTCATCTGGGCTGATCCTCTGGTGTCTGGGCTTTCAGGAAGGCCACCAAGCCCTGTGGATGATGCCAGCAGGTCCTGCACCATGAACAGCCAGTTCCACAGTGAGAACAGTCCCATGAGAAATCATTCCAAACCCAAAAGAGGAATGTTCCCTTTGCTCTTTGTTCCATGGAGAATAGAAGGATGTGTGAGGCTGGCTTTATCTAAAGGCTTGAAATGGCACTTTCTAATCTTACACTGCAGGAACGGTCTTGGCACAACCGCCCCCCATCTCCTGCAAGGGCCAGGAGGAAGGAGCACGATCGGTCCCTGCAGGAAACCAGGAATGATCCCAAGGGATCACTTGGCACTTGCTATTGGCAAGAGACTGCTGAGTTGGATGTCATGAGCCAACCAGGTCCTCTTTGGCTTGAGCTGTCAGGGGACAGGAGTGTGACACAGGAGGACCTCAGTGCCTGCCACTGTGTGGTGCCGGAGCAGAGCATGGCCTCTACAAGCAGTGACATGGCAGCTACGTGCGCTTGGCTTATCAAGGACCGATGGTGTTGGAGTTGGCGTCACACACTGAGCTGCAGGGAGAACACCGCGCAGCGCGGGGTGGTGACAGCACACAGCTCACCCGCGCTCTTCTCCACTGCTTCAGACGGTTCTCACCTTTGCCCGTTCGCTCGCAAGGTCCTGGCAGGCAGCAGCAGAGAGCAGGAGTGTCCCTGGGCTTGGGCCAGGCATGGAGCAGATGTTCTGGGACCTGTCTGGTCTCGTCCGCATGTGGCTGTGCAGGCGGGCTCTGCTCGGCTTCTTTCTTCAGCCTCCCGCAGTCCCCGCTTCCAAGGCTGGGATTGGACTTGCACCACAGCTGCTTCCACTGACAGGCACCAGGGCGGAGCTGCTCCCCTCCCTTCATCTCCCGTTGGGCTCAGGAGTCAGAAACATGGGGTTCCAGAGCTGCCTGGACATGGAGTGCTCCATCCCCTCTCCCAGAGCTCAGTTCCAGCTTGGGTGGCAGGTGGGGAGCAGGCACATGGCTCTGGTTGCCCAGAGGAGAGGACAGGAACAGGACAGGCACACGGGAGTCTCTGTGCAGTGTTTCCCAGCCTCCAGCAGTGGGATTTGGGAGCTTTTGTTGCCCTTTTTCATCTCATCCCTGAATCTGCCCAACTGCATTTGGCCAAGCGTAAACTCTTGGCATCCTGAATGGCCTACGGCAAGATGCTCCACAGCTCAGCCTGGCCACCTCCTTTTGGTATGGGGCGCTTGCCAGCTGCCGGGATCATGGGATGCCCCCAGCTCTGTTAGCAATGAACTGCTCCCTACTCACTGTCTCCACACCAGATCTCGAGGAGCAAAGCACCTCAACTGCCTCCCTTCCAAGCTTGAGTATTGGAAGTTCTATAACTTAAACCACATACACGAGGGACCTTCCTTCTTCATTTCCAAGCTCAGACCAGACACAGAGGAGCAGAGGGAAGAGGGTTTGCTCCGTGTCAAGAGCATTGCTGAGGCAGTGGCTGGACCACACCTAGGGTGTTACCTGCTCATTCTGGCAGAGCCCAGCAGCGAGCACAGCTCTGGTACATTTGCTCTCCATTGATCCTGCTCAACCTGCTCCTGCCCGGTTGAGTGCAGCAGCTCATCCCACTGAGCTGCAGCTCTTCTGGCAGTCACTTGTCAGCTGGTGAAGCTTCATCAACTTCGTATTCAAGAAGTAGCAACTCACAGCATCCAACTGGACAGTCCTATGGATCTACAGTGAACCCTGAGAGCTGTTCATGCCATGATTACTCTCAACCTGCCCCTTCTGTAGTGATAGGAGAGGGGGAGATGGGTTCCAACTGAAACAGGGGAAGTTCAGGTTAGATTTTAGGCAGAAGCTCTTCCCTGGGAGGGTGCTGAGCGCTGGCACAGGGTGCCCAGAGAAGCTGTGGCTGCCCCATCCCTGCAGTGCTCAAGGCCAGGTTGGACACAGGGGCCTGAAGCACCCTGCTCCAGTGGAAGGTGTCCCTGTGCGTGGCAGGGGTTGGAGTTGGAGGAGCTCTGAGGTCCCTTCCAACCCAAACCAGGCGGGGATTTGATGATTTTCCCTGTGTTATTCACAGCCTACTCTGCCTTCATTGGAGTGAGCATGTGCTGGGTGCTGGATGCCAGACCTGGGTTCTCAGCTACTGCAACTCTGCAGGCCCAGCTGGAGAATGCTGACTCACACTGTTTGGGAATCAGCCCTTTGACATCAGTGGGGCAAACTGCCATTGCCATGGCTCAGATGTCTCCTGCAGCTCAGGTCTTCTCAGGTGGTGGGAAGACAGAGGTGAGTCAGCAATGCACCAAGCCCATCTGGAGATCATCTAGAGATGCTGGCCTGCAGGTACCTGGTGGTACAGGGCTCCTTCCCCTGCCAGCCTGAGGGACCTGCCTCTCTTCTCCTGTGGATCTGAGCATGGATCAAGCCTCCTGAAGTCTAATTCCAATCAGAGGATTTGCTTGGGTGCAATCTGGGACACACATATTAAGGGCTGCAGTCTCAGCAAGGAACAATCTGTAATATCATTGTGGTCATGTACATCAACTGAGGAGCCATTTCTTACTCCCCAACCTTAGAGGAGACAAGCACCAACCACACCTGATCAGTAAACCTGGATACATGGGTTTCCTCTTCCTTCTTCAAAGAGTTTTCAAAGCCCCATATCCCAACCTAGAAACAACACCAGGAGCATGAGGCACTGAAAACAAGACAAACTGCCTCCCTGTGTGAAAGTGTTTGAGATTAACCCAGGGGAATGGCCACAGACGAGACCATTCCCTTCCTCCCCAGGGGAAAACATGAATGTCTTCCTAGGGAGCAGGGAGGTTTAATTAGAGCTGCCTGCTGCACAAAGCCTGGCTCTGCTTGGCTCCTCAGCTCAGCACAGCTATCATTAAGAGGCAGCAGTGTCAGGTATGAGAGCAGGCTCTAGCCTGTGATTTATGAGGGGATGGTGTGGCTGCAGTTACTTTCCTCTCTTCTCTCTCCAGTGTTTTTATAAGCGAATTCCCTGATGAAGGAGTGTCTGAGGCTCAGGCAAATGGACACCTCTGCGTTCACCTGCAGCCAAAGCTGCTTCCTCCATCCAGTTACCCCTGACAGCCTCAAACCAGACTCGGAGGGGTTTGTGTCCACAAGTCAAAGTCTAAGCCCCAACCCTCTGTTACCATCTATGAGCAACAGCTAGAACAAGGGCAGCACCCTCCTCATCGCCACCCATCTCCTGCCACAGTGGTGGGATGAGGAGTGACCCCAAAGCAGCCCTGAGGTAGAATAGAACAACCCATTTGTGTTGTCCACAGCCATGAGGTGGGTCAGGGTTTGGGTTTTGCTTTGCATTTGCTGGTGGCAGCTCTAGTTCTCATGGCAGCAAACACCTCTAACACATGAAGAGGCTGGAAACAACTCAGCTCCCACTTCTGGTCACCTTCTGCAAGAGGCTGGGTACATGTCAGTGCTCTGGGAGGGTGATGCTGACTTGGACTGTGCCTGTTCACTTGGTCTTAATTTCACTTTCTGAATTGCTCTGCAGTGCTGAGCATTGCTGCTGGGTGCCTGAACTTTGGTTTATTGCTCCTCAGATGGGCTGCACTTTGCCTTTGGAGGATATAAATCTGGCCAGGCTGAGACTGATAAGACAGAGGGTGGAAAAAGAAACAAGAAAGGAAGCAGGAAGAACAGAATTCAAACAAGTTCACATCATAAAAAGCTTCTGGGAGCTGGAAACCAAAATAAGGAAAGCATTTGCTGGCCCTTTCCAAGGAAGTGATGAAAGACCCCGACGCACCAACTGTGGAGTGTTGCTGCTCCAGCAGCCATTAGAAGAGCCGCCTTCACCTGGGGCAAGGCTGGGTTGGAGGCTTGTGAGCACTGAGGGCTCATGTGTACCTTATCTGCCCATCACAACAACTAGGGCTGTTTCCAGATCCCATTGGCTGCCCCTTCCTGGGTCCTGGTGCTCAGCTTCTCCATCCCAGCTGGAATGCCTGGGAGAAGCTGTGGCAGCCTCTCAGGGAGTGGGAAAGGAGAGGTGAAGCCTCAGTGGGTGATCAACCATCCATGGTCTGGATGTGGCACCTGAGATGAGGATTTCTGGCACAGGAGACGTCTCCACAGGGTAAGGAAAACCTTTGTGGGAGACTGCCCAGAGAAGCTGTGGCTGCCCCATCCCTGCAGTGCTCAGTCCAGGTTGGACACAGGGGCTTGGAGCACCCTGCTCCAGTGGAAGGGGTCCCTGCCCATGGCAGGGGTTGGAGCTGGAGGAGCTTTGAGGTCCCTTCCAACCCAACCCAATCTGGGATTCTGTGACTCTGTGCCTATGAGTGGGGTTGATTTGTCACCCTCCTCTGCAGCTCCTCCTGAGTCAGCTGTGTTTGCAGGAGCAGCCACCTCCAGGCTTCCCCTTCCCATGGGCTGGGAAGCTTCTGGGCTCTTCCCTCAGTGGCAGTGAGCACGTTGCAGTAACGCCCTTGGGAGCATTTGGGGAGTGGGAACAAGGGCTCAGCTCTCCAGGGGAATTGCAGTGCAGGTGAATGGGGAAGAGCTCCAAACCGGTCCAGCACTTGGCTCCACACCCTTCCCTCCCTCCTTACTTGCAATTCCTCCTGATTTATCTGGATTATCAGGAAGTAAAAGCACCAGGGCCTTTTGGTTACCCCCTGGCATCATGAGTGTCGGGTTTGCCGGCAGCACCATCCCCAGCCAGGAGGAAGGAAGCATCTGGCTGCATTGGGGAAGGACAGACTTTCCCCTTGTTCAAACGGGAGCAGAACACCACCAATGCATGGGGTTGGCTCCCTCTGAGATCCTCTTTGACTCCCTCTTGACAGTGATTTGATCCAGAGGAGCTAAATACTTTAGGGATGGGTGAGCGCATCCTTTCTTCCTGAGCTTTCCACTTCAAACCCACCGTGAGCAGATGGAGCTGCTGTTCACAGCCTCTCTGCTACCTGAAACCCCTTAATGCTCCCCTCTGCTGTAACCCTGCCATGAGAAGCTTTGGTCTGGTGGCAAGTGGAGATCCAGGAGCCAAACTGATCTTGGGCCTCCTTGGATGCCATCTCCTGCGTCACTCAGGCACCACTTTGGATGGCACAAGGGCTCTCCTATAACACAGTGGGATGAGCAGGGAGGATTCTGTAGTACCACCCGTGCCCTCCTTCCCAGTGGGAGGCTCAAGCAGCTGCTGGGCGGCAGGTGAGTGTTGTGGGTACCTGCTGAACCTTGGCCAAAGCAGGGAGGGTCAGGAGGCCGTGCTGACAGTCATGTGCACCTAGGTCTGCCCAGTGCTGCATGCATGCTGCTGTTCGGGCACCTATGCTGCTGCTGATAAAGCTTTACTGCAGCGCAGGAAACCATCTCTGCCATTCTGGGAAGCCTGTGGGTATTCCCTGGCACTTCTGCTTGGGGACCACCAGGGAGGGCTCACATGGCTGGTGTGGGTTTGGATGGTGATTGTTCTACTGCCCATTGCATCAAACTCAGGCTGAAGGTGATGCACCAGTATCTGCCTTTGGGTTAAGGGCAGTATGGCAGACTGCTGCAGTGTAAAGTAGACGTGAGGCCAAGGAGAAAACCACCAATCCCACCAACTGCCCTGAGCTGGCGCTTCCTGGGGAGCCACGGCATGGAAGAGGGAAGCAAACAGAGAGTGTGACAGAGACACAGCAGCAAAGCGGCACCCAGCTGGGATCCAGTCCTCTGGGAATAAGACTCTGAGGCTCCCCACACACTCAGGCTTTGCACTTGGACTTATTTTATATGGATGTTTCTCAAGCCCACACAAGCTGATGCATATATTCACCCTGTTTCACTCCTTCCTTTGTCTACCACAAGGACTGAAACCTCCTGAAACCTTCCACACATCCGAGTCTCTTTGGAATCTGTTTTAGTTCTGGCCTGAGTTCTCCATGACCCTATGAAAAGCACTCAGTTTTCCAGCACAAAGCCAGCCCAGCAAGGGTCAGATCCTAACAAACCTCTGGCAGATTTGGTCCTCCAGACAGGGTCTCCACCAGAGCAGAGTCTGGGTTCATCCTGCACAACCGCTCCCTGGCTCTTTATGCCCTTGGCTGAAGCCACAGTGCGACAGCCCAACAAAATGGGGTCTGCTGTTCATGTTACTGCAGACAGCGTCTTCTCTCTGCTCCACCTGCAAACAAGCTGCTGCCCAAGCTGCTCCGCACGGGTCGAGTGCTGCACCCATGGGAGTCAGGCAGACAGAGCCACAGAAGCGATGCTCGGGACCTATTTCACCAGCCTTGGGGCTGGGTTTTGCCACTCTAACTGATGGGAACTTGTTTGCAGTCAAGTTGGGCACTAGAGGACAGAGTCTGCTCCATGGCACAGACTGTCTTTGCCCACCATGATCTTGACAGGGACTGGCAGAGGGGCAGCAACCAAAGGACTAAAAGCTTGTCTTGGAGAACTGCTTCTTGACACCGAGCAAACGGGGACTTCACCAACGTCCAGCTCTATGATGCCAGTGCTCAGCTTGATCTCAGGTGCCCCAAAGCACCCCCAAGTCCCTCTAAGCTCTATCACTATATGACAAACCCACCCTGCCCTGCAGAGTGCACCAGAGTGAATCCTGCTCCGAACCTGGAGGGCTCGACCAGCCCAGCTTCAGACGTGGAACCGGCAGCAGGTACAGCCCAGGCCTGACCACAGCAAGCATCAAACTCTTGGTATCACCCCCATCACAGTTTAAGCCTTGCTTTTAAACAGGGCAAAGCAATAACCTTTCCACTCACAGATATTCCTACAGTGGATCCCAAGCCCTTCTTTATAGTCCTGTGTTGGGACTCCTTGATTCAGTTCCTCGCCCGCCGTTTCTAAGCATGAAGGACTCGGTTTTGCTCCTAACCACCGGAAAACTTCATCACTGCACTAAATGGAGCCAGGAATGTGCTTCTGAGGTGAAAGCGGGTCTGTGCTTCTGAGTGTCATTCTCTAACTCAAAAAGAGCCCTTTTAGGAGGAGATTGCACCAAAGCAGCAACCGAGGGATCTGATCCCTGTTACAGCCCTCGCTCCGTGCAGCGTTTGGGAGCAGCCCAGCAGCTCAAGCGTTACTCCCTGTTGCCCTAATTACAACAGGGCAATCACTGGATTTTACTACTGTGTTGTCTCACAATTATTCCCAGCCTTTAAGTACAATGTCAGGCAAATGACTTGTCCCTGAGCCTTGTCCTGGTGGAGTTTGCTCTGGCATTTTCCAGGGAAATAAGGGAAAGGGGACAGGAAAGCTGCGCTCCAGGCCCTCAATGCAGCCAACGGCTCATGGGGAGGCAGAGCGGAGGGAATGGGGCAGCTCCAGGCTCCCATTCGGAATGGGGTGATGGATCTGGTCACGGGCAGGGAGAGCTCCGCCGCCCAGCGCTGCAGCTCCTGCTGTGCCCGGTGGGAATGGCAAAATTCCCTCCACGCACATCCCAAAGGAGGAAACCCCGAGGTTTGCAAACAAACAGCAGCTCAAAGCCGCCGTCTGCAGACTTCGTCAGGGCAAAAGCTCCGGGTCGGTGCCAGACGGACATTTTGCTGCCAGAAAAGTGCCACCTACTGGACCCGTCCCGGTGGGAAGTGCAGGAACGGGAACAAGCCCAGAAAACCAGGCTGGAAAACGCCGTTTCCCCACCATAACCCCCCTCAAGTGACACATCCCAGGCAGAGCCCCTCCGGCCACGCTCCGTCCGCAGCTGCAACAACCGCGCTTTGGAAGCGGACGAATGTTGGGAAGGGGGATGCGAAGCGTTGGGGTGCGCAAGAAGGGGCTTACCGGTGCTGAGAAGCCGCTCGCGTGTCCCGCGCTCCCCCCTGCTCCCGTGCGTCCTCTCCCGCAGTTTTCCGTGTCTTCCTACTTCAATCCTGCTGCCATTCTCCAGCAGCCAAACTCCCTTTGCCTCCTGCCCGGGGCTTTGCCTGCGAGCCCACGGCCGGCGATGGAGCACAGAGCGAGGCAGAGCCCACCCGGTGCTCCAACCTGGGGGTCCCCGCGCTGCCGCCTCCCCTCCGCCCTCGGGTGCCGGCGCCGCTCGCCGCGGCTGTCTGCGAGCAGGTGACAGAGGTTCCTTGGCAGAGCAGAGGAGGGGAGGGATGTGCAGGCAGCGAGAGGTGGAGCTGGCACCCGGAGCAACAGGTTACTGTATAACCAGGAGCCGGCCGCCCCGGCCAGGCGCCCGCGGCCCCGCACCTTCGCCCCCTCCCCATCCCAGGGCACGGAAAGCTCGGGAGGGACGTGTGGGACCTCAGGGTTCTCGCCCCCGAGAACACTGTGTACACCGGGGAGGCTGGAGGCAGGCAGCGGTGGCCAAGGAGTGCGCGGAGCTTGGGTTTCCATCGCCGGTGAGGGAGGGGATGCGCTGCCAGGCTGCTTGCGGGGGGAACAAGGCACCTTTTGTGCTCTCCTCCGCAGCTCCACGCTGACTCATGGCTTGTTTTCCTCCACTTTGCTCCTCGCTGCTGTCCGCAGCAGGGAAAGGTGCCATGGGACGCAGGGAGGGCAAAATGTGCTCACTCTTCAGGTCCCCAAAGCAGTTGGGGTGAGGAGCAGAGCCCCCGCCGGGGTACCCCACACCATGGCACTGTGCTCCTTCGGGTTACACAGCCATAAAGGCTCTCGTCTTGCCCCAGCTCTCGGGGGAGCTGGCAGGAGGTACTGGGGCCTGGCTGTGCCACGTCTCAGCCCCACACTTCAGCCCCTGGCATTGGGCAGAGGTAACAGCGTGGTTTTGGCAGAGCTGTGCTGGGGTTACAAAGGGAGAGGGGGGTGATTGCTAAACCCACCCTGGGAAGGAACTGAGGTGAAGCAATTGCTGTGGTGCAGGAGGGGGAGTAAAGGGCTCCAGATGGGCACAGGGAAAGCAAGAATTGCTTCTTGCAGGAGTAGAATCATGGAATGATTTGGAAGGGAGCTTAAAACTCCTTCAGTTCCAACCCCTGTCACGCACAGGGACCCCTTTCCCTGGAGCAGGGTGCTCCAAGCCCGTGTCCAACCGGGCCTTGAGCACTGCAGGGATGGGGCTTTTGAGACAATTGCATTGAAGTGGAGGTGCATCACAGGCCAGCCCCCATCGCTGCGATGTGTGTTGAACTCATGTAGAGAGACCTCTTGTCAGCAGCCTCGGGGCAGAAGGAGCTGCAACTCTGTCACTAGAGAAGGAAATAGACACTTCCCCACGGGACACAGCTCTGGAGGCTTCCTGAGCTCCCTGCTTGTGGAGTTCCCTGCCCCTGGTTTCCTTCAGTGCCTGCCTTGCTAAGGGGGCTCGTGCTCAGCTCCAGAGGAGCGGGGAACACCCCGGGTGAGTTACTGCAGGAGGAATGCTGCTGGGTGAGCCGATGGGCAGTGGGAGAGCCAGTTCCCTGCATGACAGCTCAGTCCTGACAGATCAACCTCCTTCACCACTGAACGTGAACCGATACTCAGTGTGATGCACCCACCCAGCACCCAGCATCATCCTCACTGCGATGTCAGTGAGATCCTGGGGATCTCGGCAAAGGATGCACTCTGAAACATCGCAGCAGTAGGAGAAGCAGGCCTTAGAGGCTGCCAGCCACAATTCCAGGCAGGAGAAGGGATATGGGTTCAGCACAAGGGAAATGCAGTGGGGACATTGGCCCAGCCGGAGCCCGGTGAGCCCTGCCAGTGGAAAAGCTTTGTGCAGCAGATCCCTACCCCCTGAAATGTGTCATCTCCCACTGGGGTGACACACTGGGACCACCGGGCAGGGCTGACTTTCCTGGGATGCAAACAGGGAGGTGGCAGGACTCTGCCGGAGACGCCCTTTGATGTTTTAGGCACTGTGCATGCTCTCTGCCAGCCTCAGCTCCACATTCACGACGAGGTGGGCTCCTGTGCGGTGCTGCACCCACAGGAAACCTCCAACTGCTGAGTGGAGGAGGCAGCTTTTCCTCTGGGCAGGGAAGAAAACCACAGGGGAGCTTATTACATCCTCCCTGTAACAGCTGGTGCTGGTCTGAGAGGGGAATTACCCTGCTGCGCCGGGGTGGTTCCGGTATTCCTGCTCCACAGGCTTCACTCACAGATGAGCACCACGTCCTCAGCCCTGCTCCTTTGGGGCTGTACGTCGTTCCTGCCTGCTGAGGAACACGGGAAGGCTGTGGACCAATAAATCCCTATCTCTCAGAGTATCTCCAGGTTGGAAATCCCAGGAGGCTGAACTTGCCCCTCGGGATCAGCCTTTTAAATGAGCTTGGCGGCAGACAGCCCTGTGATGGCTCGAGAACAAAGACTCCTTCCTGGCAGAGCAACCACCACCCAAACCCAGCTCCTCAAAATAGGTGTTCCTCGCAGATTTTAATGCACTTTTCATCCAACTGGCTCGTCCTGTTCCAGGAGGGTTGGGCCTCTTGTTAAAAGCTCCTGCAAGCTTCTGTCTGGCAAATGTCATCAATGGCATTGCTGTGCTGGGCCTTATCCGAACAGTGGGAATGGTTTAGAAAGGGCAGAGAAACCTTCTGAGGCCAGGGCCTGATTCACTTGGGGTGCTCTACCAGCTGGGCATGGAGAGGAGCTGCCGTGAAGTCAGGGGCAGCAGCACAAGTGGTGATTCCCAGCCAAAGCCTGGACACAGCTGAGATGAAGGAGCTGCTGGAGCTGCTTCAGCCCACATTCATTGTGGAGCAAAGGGCTGCCAGCAGCAGAACTACCCCAGTATCTGCTCATCTAACAGAACATGCACAGTTTAAGATCGACTTCCATTCAAATGCTGCAGCAGAGCTGACCTGCCCTGTTGAGGGTGCGAGTCTGGGTTGGTGCCCGGAACCCCCAGTTGGCACTGACAGCATCCAGGACCCCATAAGCAGTGTGGAAGCCACCAGGCCCTGCTCTGAATGAGCTCCAAAATGGGTGTTTGTTACCATATGTGTCTGTTTACCCTACTGCTGACTGTCAGCATATTGTCACTCTGGTGCTGCTTGGTTTTCACCTATGTGATGGTTAGGGGGCAAAGAGTTCACCGTGTTTTATATCATGTATATCCCTGTATCTCCATAGAGAACCATAGAATCATGGACTGGTTCGTGTTGGAAGGGACCTTAAAGCTCATCCAGTTCCAACCCCCTGCCATGGGCAGGACCACCTTCCACTAGACTCCATGGCAGAGCTGCTCCAGGCCTCGCAGCAGCTCCATGGCCTCCTCTGCACTCGCTCCAGCAGCTCCATGTCCCTCTGTGCTGCTGCCCCAGAGCTGGATCAGGACTGCAGGGGGGGTCTCCCCAGAGCACAGAAGGGATCTAGTTTTATGGCACAGCATCCTGAAAGGATGTAGGGCTGTAACTGAGGGGGTGGTGATCTGTGGTACTCTAATGTCTCCTACACCCTGGTTCTCTGCTACCTCCAGTGGTGCTGATGTTTCGTATTGATTTTGTTGTAGAGCACCATGAGGAGGAAGGAGGCTGCAACTTGAGGTTAACATGTGTGACCCCATCTGCTGCACCACCTACAGTCAGGTAAAGATGATTTCCTCTTTGCAAGGTTTCCTTTAAAGCTGTCACAGTTCTATTGCCAGAGCTTTGTGGAGGGCAGGTGTAAATACCAGCAGTCTATGCTTCTGTTTGCACACAGAGAGGGGTTGGCTTGGTTTGGGTTTGTCACTGATGGGGTACACAGAGCTCGGTGTGTCTGGCACACCTCGGAACAAATGTGATGAGTGCATTCCATCATGCCAAGCAAACCTGGGAGGACAGGCGGGTGGGTGTTTGAGTCATGCAGAAGCATTCAGTTGTTCGACTTCCGTGCTGCTCCTTGCACCCAGTTCTGATGCTTTTCTTCGTGGGTGCAGTTGTGCTCCTGGGGGTTGGTTGGGCCATTGACTGAGCAGGGTCCGGCCATGGGGGATTCATGTCAATGTGTGTGTTTGGATTTTGAGGGCTCAGTGCTGTAACAGGTACAGAGCTGCTGTAATGTCTTCTGTAGAGCCAGGCTGAGAGAGCGGGGCTGGGGCAGCCTGGACAAGAGAAGGCTCCTTAAAGGGAGACCTCAGAGCAGCTCCAGCGCCTAAAGGGGCTGCAGGAAACCTGGAGAGGGGCTTTGCCCAAGGGCCTGTACGGCCAGGACAGGGGAATGGCTTTAACTGCCAGAGAGGAGACAGATGAGCTCTTGGGCAGAAGCTGTTCCCTGGGAGGGTGCTGAGGCGCTGGCACAGGGTGCCCAGAGAAGCTGTGGC
>JAOEHX010029612.1:0-10662 GCA_025448015.1 Bolborhynchus lineola
TAATTAACCTATCAAAGATAATATCAAAATATGGAGAATGACATAAGCAGGAGTACTTTTTTGTCATACTTGGTGCACTTGAAATTTGTGAAATGGACTTCACATCTCAGGCACCTGTAGGCAATGGCTAGCACCTCCTGGCTCATACACAAAGCTTTCATTATCATGTCTATATTATTTATAGTTAAAGAAATCCCTGATGTTCCTATGGCTCCAAGAAAACTTTCTAACACCAGTTAATACACTCTAGGGAAGGCTGATGGTGAATTCTCAACTTTCTCTATATTAAGACCCTCTGTGGTGGATTTACTGGCAGACGGGTGAAGAGGTACGACCTGATGCAGTATCCTGTTCCCCACAGCCCATTTGTGGCTTCCTGGCTGCACAGCCCTGCCATTCAGACTGGGCTTGTATCTGCCCTTAGGCAAGCCAGAGATCATGATTTACAGGCTTCTTTAATTAGCACTTGGCTGTCAGAAGGGTCCATTGGTACGTATACATCATTGGGGTGCTGTTGGCCAGCTGTGCTGACCTGATGTTTGCAGGAGACATGTCTTTGCCAGGAGACTTCTGCTGGGAGGAGGACTTGCGGCAGCTGCTGGCAGCTGTCTCCTGCCTCAGCTGGTGTGAAAGGGGCAGCAATGATGAGTGAGGAAATAATCCATTGTGCTTCTTCACCCATGGTGGCAAAGAGGGTGAAGTGGAAAGTGTGAGGTGGAAAGTTCAAGTGGCGATTTTGACAGAAGAACATTTTAGGCAGCCATGCTGACTGGCTTCTGCTCACAAAAAAGAATGAGTGCCGGTCCATGCCATCACTTCTGAAAAGAAGCCCAGTCCATATTCAATCTGCAGTGCAGAGTAAATGCAAACTCATGAGGAGCCTTAACAGTGGCTTGCCTGTGGATGTGCTGGGAACCAGAAGCAGTACAAATGACTGATCCCTCCAGGTTGGGCTGGTTTCACATGCTGACTGCGAATGAATTGTGTCTTTCATAGGAATGTTCTCATTAAATCCAAATGATCACAGAACTCCAAATGGTCGTATTAGCTTGGAAGCCCAGAATCACTGCAGTCCCTTTCGGGCCTTTAATTTTCACAGATTTTAATGTAGAGTGAATAAAAGAACTAATTAATGCTTAGGGTGTGAACTTGGCTTTTTATCCTTTCCATCCTGGCTGTCCTGTCACACAAGGGTGCTTGGACCTCCTGCGTGGTACCACTCCCCCAGTCCTTCATAGCCAGTGTTATCACCTCCAAAACAGCTATACTGGTGCTGTCACAGATCACCGCCCAAGGTCCAGGGGGCGGTGCTAATTTTACCCCCTACCTTAGATGTCAAATGGAGCTGGTTTCTGTTTCCCTCCTGTCATTGACATGAATTTGCAATGCTGGACTGCTGCTTTAGGAGGTGGAAACAGTTAAAAGGCACTATGCAGTCCTTGTCCAGCCTTCCTGAATTACTGCAGCTTTGGAAACTCTGTCTTATGCTATCTGCTGTGATGCCAGAGCTGTGTGCTGTGTCACTGCATGACAGAGCCCATCATTTTAATGAGCTTGAGCCCTGTTCAGAGTGCTAGTCTTATGAACAACTAGTTTCTCAAATGCCTTTACAAAATGCCTTTGAGCTCGCTGAGCTTTTATTTTTATGACCTTGAGGGTGGTGGGGTGGCAGAGGGGAAGGAAGGAAAGATCTTCCTAGCACAGTCCACAGAGCACAGACACAAACTTAAGGCTTTAACCTTGGCCTTGCAGTGGAGGAAGTATATTTCTTATCCCCCCTGAGGAATAACTCTATATTTAGGGAGAATATACAGGGTTTATTTAGTTACCATTGGAGTTCAGATTCATATCCTCACTCTCCTCTCCCATTCCCTCAAAACCCAATTCTAATAAATAGACTGAGAAAGCACTCTGTCCCCATGCCATGTGGTTATGTACACAGCAGGATTTAATGGAGCTGTAGGTGATGGAGCCCCACATTCAGGACATTGGTTTGCTCTGGTAGCGGCACTGCAGCTTCTCACTGTGTCAGTGCTTTGCTCCCACCCTGCACACTACATTCTTGCAAAACCTCACACAGGCGTACTTCTGTTCATTTGGAGCTAGCAATATAGACTGAGTTCTGCAAGTAAAAAAATCAATATAAACCAGGCTGAGATCGATCTGAAAGTGTCCCTGCAAAAAACAAAAAAAAAAAAAAAAAGACACCCTAATTTAATTGACTTTAAGAATTGCCCTTTTGGTTAAAGTTCCTGTGTAAATGAAGAATATAGTGAGCAAGACCACAAAGAATTAGTCAACCAAGTTCTCATAAATTCACAACAAACACAATGAAAACTTTCACTAGCTGGATATTAAAGCCTGCACTGTTAAGACCTACTATAAACGCACAGTGGACATAGTCCAAAGCTTTGGAGAGTGTGTGTGGGGGGAAGATGGGTGCATGTATCTCTTTGGCTGGCACAGGCACACAGCTTGGATATGTGCACCTCAGGCTGTGTCATGAGTGCAAATGTCAGGAAGAGTTTAGTGCCGTGTGTGATTCTGTGAAGACCATAGGGATCTCTGCCCTTCTCTCCTATTCCCAGTACAGCCTCCAAATTAGGACACTAAGAAGTCTGAACCTCTTCATTCTCCTCTGAATGACATACGTCATAGCTAACTTTGCTCCAGATTCTTTGGATCTATGTACGAGTAAAATAATCATTTTGCCAAAAAAATGTGCATGCAGCAGTTAAGAACTGTGATTTCCAGAGGACATTGTTTTGCTATGTTGATATCACTTATAAAATAATATCTGTCTGGCACTGGAGAACTGCTGGAGAGTTTAGATATTTTGAATCCAAATCCACTTGCCAATTCTAACTTTTTTTTTTTTTTTTTATTTTACTCATGTTCTATGAAAAGGAAAAGAATAATTCACTTTCATTGTATCTTTTTTCCTGGCCTGCCACCTGCCAAGGCTTTGTTCTAATAAAACGCTTTTTAAGAGGCAGGGTTGAATATGCATTCGAAAGGAAGTGTTTGTGTTTGCAGTGTGACCAACATGTTGGAGAGAATGCGTATGATAGTCTTCAAGTGCTACTTCATGCATAGTGAGTTTGGGGTTTTCCCAGTTTTGGTTTTGAAACTTATATTTAAATTTGGGTATCTTTGCAGTAAAGGTGGAGCTTATCCTCAGAATAGCTTTGTTATTTCAGAAACTACTTCTTTTACCCTTTCTTTTTTTCTTTTTTGAAGCAGGAGTTGGATCTCATTTCTAATTTCTAAGGATGAGAAATCTTGCCCTTAAAAAGTCGTTTAATTTTGACTTACAAGCATTTGGGGATTTTGCATTGTTTTGTTTGGTTTTGTTAAAGGCATTTCTAGGAAACATTAAGCATTTTGTTTTGTAACCTTAGGCACACATCCATAAATCAAATATTTTTACTGTTCAAGTTCTGTGAAAAATGAGTCATGAGTAAAATTGTAATGCATCAGATACAGACATATGTCCTATCTGTTCATAATATTCTGTATTTGCATATGTTCAAGTTTCTGATTAGAAGATTTTTCTTCAGAATTTACTGTTAATTATGATGCACGATAGAGCATATGGCTTGAGATTTTTAGAACTGCCCAGAAATTAGAATTCTTATTGCACAGGAATTTTTCAAAAGTTAGAAAGAGTCCTATCTAAAAAGAGAATATGTTCTTGGTTACTCTTCCTCTCATCTCCATTAAAAGAGTCAAACAAAAACCCAACAAAACTAACCAAACAAAAAATGACAAAAAGCAACTAACAAAAAACCCCCCAGCAAAATACGAAGCAACAAAAAACCTCCAAAAATAAGAGAAAAGTTAAAAATCACTTATGTAAAGTCAAACATTGCTTTATTTCCACCTTTTCAAGCAGTTCTTAAGCCCAAGACCTTTGTAGCTGTGGCATTTCAGTGAACAGAAAGCCAGGAAGGACTGTGGTCTGGAAGTCACCATTCCAGAATGGAAAGCCTGGTACAGAGACATTGAGGCTGGCTACTCTCTTTTAGTCCTCTGAGTGGACTGCTAGGAAGCCAGATATCCTGGTTTCACTGACAGCCTGTCCACCACCCCATCCTTCATGTCCATATTCTGGTGGTGTTTTCCTTCCTGCTAAGTTTCTGGCAGGGGTTATGTTCTCCCCTCCCAAGTCCCAGTAAGATGAACATTGCCTTCCCAAATTCCCTAGGGTTTAGAAAGAGTGAAGCCAAGATATAGGCAGGATCACCTACTCAGAGGGAAATAACAGACTGAATATTGAAACCATTCAACTGACTTATTTCAAAGAAGCTCCTTCATGAAGGATAGCAAGGTGTAGACCACAAGAGTAGCTCTAAGCAAACAAATGAAACCCACTGACTAATGAGACTCAGACAATGGCAGAGAAAAACAGAAAAGGAAAACAGCAGCTTTTCCATGAGTGAGTAGAAGCCATGCAAGGAGACACTTTTGTGTCGCTACAACATGATGCCACTACCTACCTTCCTGCAAGCTAGCGCTCAGGCCCCAAGGCAAAGAAGGATGAGGACCAGGCTGTGCACTCCATACTCAGCTTTCACTGTTTTGTAAGAGGTTGACAGTCCTTTGCCCATATCTCTCACACAAAAAGCGTCAGTCATCTTTTCTCAGTCCCATTCTTACTTCAGGTTTTTTTTTTTTTGTGAATGAGAGACCCAAAACATAATAAATGTGCTAATGCCTCTTTTATCACTCTTGTTAGCTCACTATACAGCTTCCTCTCAACCCATTCCTGCTGCTTGCTGTTCATATGGCTAGCTGAATGTCTCACATTGGAATTACAGTGCAACAATCTCTCCTTTAAAGGTGCTAAATAGCATGATGGAGAACACAATAAAAATACTTTGGTGGGAATAAATTAGTTTTATTTTCAATTTTGATCTCAGGACTTTCAAACCAAGTGAATGTTGTTATTTCTTTACAGGGAAGAGCCTAACACTTTTCAGTTTGCTAGCAGTCAGGGAAGGGGTCTATATTTTTCTAAAATCCTATTCCATTAGAGAAGCTACTAGCTTGTGTATTTCTTCTGACAGTGTATTTCAAAGAATGAAGTCAGGCATTTATTCTTCATTTGTTGTGTATAAATAAATCCTGCCACCACTATAGTATTTAGGTTTATAAAAGATTAAACTTATATACTATGTAATTGTCTTTTCTTTATCCTTTAAACTTCACTGATGACTGAAAACAGTTTGCAGTTGCCAGTTCCTTCCTGTTCACACATGTAATCTGCAAGGCAAAAAGAGAAGTTGAAGCAGTTTGCATTAGCTAAGCAACCTCTTCAACATGTATTGTCATTTCTGAGGTGCATTACTTACCAGTAAAAAGATTTAAATCAGTCGTGGGTGGAAATAAAGTAAATAACTAATTCAAACAAAGTACAACAAACAATGCTCTAATTAAAAAATAATACATAAAAACTCTCAGAAATCTGTGTCTTCCTTTTTCTTTTCAGAATTGATTGCACACAGAAGAAAGCCTCTTTGCAAAACCATTCCCACAAAATAAAAATATTATTTCAATGGGCATTGTTAAAATGTTGCTCAACATTAGAAAACTGCAAGCATCAAACCTGTGTTGATACATGCCTGCTTGCCAATGTCAGGTTTCCCACGCACTAATTCTGCTGTGAACTGTCTTGCTCTCTGAGGCCCATGGTAGGAAATGCGGTCAGCATGTTAGTGTAACTCTGGGCAGAGACTGTTGACTGTGTCAATTGTTTGCTAATCTCTTAGCTGATCTGGCACTTGTTGAGCACAGCATTTTTAGCAGTGGTCCAAGATGACCACACTTTTTCGTTGTCTTTAGCTAGCCCCTCAGGCTGATCTCAGGTTTTGAAGCGCTTTGCTTTGTCATCTGATGTCTGTCAAAATTGAATTTATTTTAGCATATCTGATCAGTTACTTAGAACTTTACTGTTGTTTCTTTAGCTGAAGACTTAATGGTGTTTGCTGTTTGGTATTACCATTTATATATATATATGGACATTAGTATGCTATCATATGCTGGAAAAATCAATAACCAGCTGAAGAAGAAGACTGTTTTCAGGGGTGAAGTTCATGGTCCAGTTAGTTATATTTCAGGTAACCAGAATAATACACCTTTGCTAATTAGAAAATGTTGATAAAAATAACCTATTGAGGACTGCTGCAAGGGGAGGATGCAAACTTGAGATGGAGCCAGTGCAACAAAGAGTTAATGAAAATTGATATGCAGTCAACTGTTCTGCACAAATCCTGCCAAAAGTCTGCCAATGGAAGGAATGCCTGCACTGAGCGAGTACAGCCATAATAAAAGGAAGAAAAGAAGTTGTGTAGGTGACTAGACAGAGGAGAACAAAAATGCCTGCTGCTTGAATGGACAGGAGTCCGCACTTAGTGCAGGATAACACTAAAGGTCGCACGTACTTTTCTGAAAGGAAGAACATTCTGTGCTCTCATGTTTTTTTGTTAACGGAGTGAGTGAGGAGACTAACCAGGTCTCTTTTTTGACTTTCCATGCCAAAAAGGAATCAGAACATGACTACATGCTACAGATTTTTATTTAGTTCTTTGTGTTTGGGGTAGTCCAACTGTGATTTTCTGACCAGTGGGAGAGATAATAGCTCCTGGACTCCTGGGGAAAAGGAAAGCATTAGAAATGGAGTAGATCTGGTAGGTATTTGGAACTGGCCTGGGACTCTTTTGCTTTGCATTTTTTTCTTTGTTCAGCAGGGTTCTTCCTTCAAGACATCTGTGGGTTTTCTATGATTAATACCCAAAAAAAGCCTTAAGAAAAACTATCCAAATAGTCTCTTTTGCTGTGTGCAACTGAGCAATGCAACTATGGCTCATGAAAGCTGATTGATTGCTTGCAGGAATAAATCATACATGTGAAAATGTTCACAAGTACATAGAAACTCACGTACATGAATTAGCGAGTATACCATCAATTGAAGTGGTAGAATTAACTGTCATGTCAAGAACAACTCTTGAGAAAAATTGTAGTGATTCCAGCATAAAAATAATATGAGTGACAGAGGAATTGAGTAGTGTGTTTTGACGATTTTCTCTTGCTGTGGTAGACAAGCTTATTTTGACTGGCACAAATTTTAGCATATTAGTAGCAAATGTGAATTGCTTTGTGAAACGGAAATGTAATCAAGAGCACCCATTACTGTAGTCTATCATTCTAATTGAATGCATTCCTTGGAATTTGTTTATATAGTACTTTTGGCTAAAATGAAGAATGTACTTTTTTATTTTTATAAGTATCATGGGGAGGCAGGGAAGTTAAATTATCAAGTTAAAAATACACTACTAAGACTCTTAAAATTGACAATAAAATTATATAGCTAAGTTTCTTTTTTTTTTCCACTTTCATACACTGTCCAAGTATTCTGTTTTTAAACTCTGACAACTAAAAGGCTCTATCAAGAACCTGAAAGTCAAGCTGCCTCATTTTCAGTGCTTATGACTCCATGGGATTCTTCTCCACCTCTGATTTCTGGCTCCAGCATCAGCCACAGATAACGCCAAAAAGTGCTCTTTGTTCCCCTCATCCCCTGAACATCTGTGCACAGCCACACAATTTTTGGTAAAGCACTTCTGAACAGTAGACAAATCACTTGGGATACTTTTATGGAGTTTGTGAAGATGTCAATTGTGAATTAGTTTCTTTGTCTCCTGCTGCTCTGCTTCTGACTCACTGACTGGGATTCATCTGGCCTAAATTAGGCTTCTTTCTCAGCTGGCGTGATCATCTACTTATCCACCACTGACTTTGCTGACCTTTCCATACTCCTACTGTCTATTAAGATATCTAAGATTAGCTGCTAAAGGTACACAAATAGTCTGTCCTGCATATCCATAGTGAAGGTACCTATATTTTTCTGACCTTTGATACCCTACTTCCCGAGCACCTACATTCTATGTGTAGTATCCTTGAAACTCTATCAACCAGCTCTTCTGTAGTGACAGGACAAGGAGTAATAATTTTAAAATAATGTAAGGTAGATTTAGACCAGAAATAAGTAATTTTTTAGTACAAGGGTGGTGGGGCACTGGAGCAGATTACTGAGAGTTGTGGCTGCTGCATCTCTAAAAGTACTCAAGGCAAGGTTAGATGGGGCTTTGAGCAACCTGATCTAGTTGAAGATGTCCCTGCTCATTGCTAGGGGGATTGGACTAGATGAACTTTGAAGGTCCCTTCCAACCCAAACAATTTTATGATTGTATGATTCTCTTCTATGACTTTGGTGTTCATTCTGCCTGGGCTATCTGGTCTAGTTCTTTTAGATCAAGATGCCAAACTGGAAGAGGTTTCTGTCACAGAAGCAGGCTGCCACTTACAGACAAAGTTCTTTCTTTTTGCAGTTTGGAGGTAGTGGACAAGATGTAGTTCTTGGTCCCATAAGACCAGTCTGAATTGGTGAGCCCAGTGGCTCAAGCTGGACTTGTTCAAGTTCCTTATCTGCAGCTTGTGAAGACCTGTCCTCAGCAGCCAGTGGAGTTAGTGAACATTTAGACTATGGCAGTGACTGGCAAAGAAATCTAGGGATATTGTGGGGAAATACAATGAAGATAAGATGTGGAGTATGCTACAAGAAGGTGAAAAAAAGCTATTCTTCTGCTGAAATCTGGTTTTAATGTGCTTCTGAGACCAACATACTGCTGATGCATGTACCCTGGCCCTTTCTCCTGAACTATGCCAGGAACTTAGGTGTCATTTGGGAAGTTATGACCTGTTGTTGTGGAGTCTCAGAAAGCCATATCATCCTGCTCCTTCTTATTCTAATTCATCTTATATGGAGAAAAGTCTACCTCCATGGCTTAGGCATGCTATTCTTTCCAAGGACATCTGGGGAACACAGAAAGTAACATAACTGAAAATGTTCCCACTGTCCACAGGTAATTTTGATTATTTTTGTCCCATGAAATTCGAGTGCCTAGCTTGGCTCCAGTGCCTGACTGTGCTTCAGGTACCTAACCTCTGCAGATGGGTCCTAGCCATTACATCCTCTTTAAAGATGCAATTCAAAGGCCTCTTTTTAGCTTGGCACTTAGATTAATTTAGGTGGTTTCATTGTCTATTGCTGTCCAGTCTGAAAACAAAGCTAACTGATATCTGACGAGCAGTTGTTTCCAATTGTGGTCTCTATGCTACATTAGCTATGTTTGGCTAAAGAGACCGCGTTGTTCAAAACACCAAAATCTTTCCTACTGTTTCAGAGACAATTTAGGGTACTTGAAATATCTCAATTTAAAAAAGGAAAGCACCAAACAAAGGGACCTGCTAATAGAGATAGCTGTTGCTGATGCTTCTCAGTTTTTGTTAACACTTTTTTGGAAATTCACTCAAAAAAAAAAAGACACATATTTTATTTACACAGAACATTATTCATATTTGGTGCCATGGGGCATTTTTTCATTTCTTTATAGGTTTCTAAGTCTCTTCAAAGAGAACTGTAGCTGTAAGCAGATGCTCTTCCCTGAATTTAACAGAGGACCATTCTTAACAGCAGAGTCTTCTGGAGAAGTTTGATAAAGCAGACTATTAACATTAATTCTGCAGGTCATATCTTCCATCTTATATATAAAAATAATATTTCTATAAAATCTCAGTTGTAAGTCATAAGAAAGTTTCTGACACCAAGCTGAGTTTCAGCTGACTTTCTGAAGCTCCTTAACTGTGAAAGAAAGAGACCCCTTAGAATAGCAATTCAATCTTCCAAAGATCTCAACTACCCTCTGAAATATCTCCACACCATTAACTAGAGGAGTGCCTGCAAGCCTATGGGTAGGCCTACATCAGTGCCTTGGTTCTAATCAGATATGTGTTCTAAGACAAGTGTCTCTACCATGCACACTTGTGCTTTATTTCATGCACAATGTCAGAGCATACAAGCAGGATTTTCTTCCGATTATAGCAAGCTGAAATACTCCAGAAGTGTGCATAATGTACACCACTTGAAGGCAGTTGCTTGGTCCATGTGACAGGAGTAGAACCAAACTGAAATACCTTTCCCCAAAAAATGTGTAGTGTGGACAGCATGCCCTCTTGTATCAAATGTTTTGCTTTGCAAATCTGCTTGTGTTTTGCACTATTTGCCTGTATAGCCTAAGAATGTGAGGAAGGCACCCAGAAGACTGTGCCAGAGCTAACAGCTGGGTATATGATTCAATAGACCCCTAAGGTTGAGTTCATGTAGAAGTACAAATATGCTTTGCAGCACTCTTGACCACTAGTAGAGGTCCGTGTCCCCTTTTCACTCTGTGAAGATGCCAGGCTTTGCAATGTCCAGATATTTTTCTTCAGGTGCTCAAGAGGAAGGAACTTATATGCAACCAATCGCTCTTCAGAGCAGGCTACTTCAGGTGAACACTGAAAGCCTTTGTTGGGGTGTTATAACTCAAGAGAGAAAATGACAGGAAGCATTTTGTACTTTTAAGTAAGAAGACATAATAAATGTTATGATGAATTCAATGAAGGTGAATTTTAAAGCTCTGGAGAGAATTACTTATATGCATTTTGGGAAAAATAAATAAAGTACAGATATGTCTTAATTGATCTATGAGGAAGAAATTCTTTACTGTAAGGGTGGTGAGGCACTGGAATGGGTTGCCCAGGGAAGTTGTGAATGCTCCA
>JAOEHX010029618.1:8763-41775 GCA_025448015.1 Bolborhynchus lineola
TAACTATTATATGATTCTGTGAGATTAGTCCTGCAGGGTGATGAATGCTTTTGGCCTTTGGGAAAATTGACAACATTTAGTACTTGTCAGGAGTGGCAATCAACACTGAGAGTTACTTAGCAGGATTTTTAGTAAAGCATAGATGCAGTAGACTATACTGCCAAAAAAGTACGGATAAAGAACTGCCATGTTTAGCTTTTCAGTTTGAAAAGTTTGAACACATTCACTGCATGCTACATTAATTTCATCTGATCGTCAGGCCTGCGGGAAATTCCAATCATTTATAGGGCTGCTGAATGTAAAGCAAAAGTGGGTCCCAAGTTTTCAGCATACTCAGATTTCTTTAGATTATTTAAAATGTGGTGTCTGATTGAGAAGCTTACTGCCCAAAGCAGAATGTGGTTTAACTCAGTAAATATACTGTATCAGCTAGCAATTGATGAGTGAGACTATTAAGATGGATTTAAAAAGGAAATTACACTCAAAATGTTATCAGATATTTAATATATATCTCCTAGATCTTTATCATATGACTATGTGAAAGCAGAAATCCCTCAGTATCAGTTGTTATTTACTACAGCCTGTTCAGGAAAATATATAAGCTTATGCTTGGCTGTCACTGTGCTTCACTGACTTTGGCTTGCTCTTTTAGTGAGTGGGACATTGAAGGGTGTTTAAGGGCTTTATTGAATCTGGGCCTGCACCTTCAGTAGCAGATAGAAGAGAAACTTTTACCTGAGGTGGCTCTTAGCTGTTCGTCACTAGGATCAGCTTTTGAAAGACATCTCAACTTGATGACATACAGTTCCTTGTTTTCCAAACAGGAGTTCAGGTCAGTACTTGTTCTGAAGTCAAGAATGAGGAGAAGGATTGCCTCTCCTTTCCAGTACCAGAAGCCTAATCCAACTACCAGATTCCAAAAGCCAGATGCTGGCAGTCCCATGCATCCATCCAGGCAGTCAAAACTTCCTAGCTGTCAGTTCTGCAATGTAATGACAATATCTAACCACCAACATTTTTTTGCATACTTAAACTGAGAGGAACATAAAAGTAAGTCACATGTCTTATCAAAGTAAGTAATATAAGGAAAAACATTTGTGTTTTACTACTCACACGTCAATTCACTATAGTGAAACTATTTTAAATGTACATGAATTCCTGAAACATTCCCAGTCTGCTACAGAGTTCAGCACCAGTCTGAATGTATGGCCAGTATGAGCAGAATAATGTGCCAGGTCTTCATTCAATTAGACATGGATTCAAAGTAGTACTCTGCATATATAGAATGGTGGAAGTCTACATTTCACTGTCTAGGATATTGGGTTTTATTACTGGAAATTAATTTGCTGATAAGTTTTGTTTCCCAGATGTGGTTTAGCTTCATTTTGTGTAAATGAGGGGGATCAGCTTCAATTATTTTATGGTATTTGATTTGTCTACTTCTGTAGCAGTAGTAAGAGATATTTTTCATAATAAGACATTATTACATATAAGGCAAATGGATTGCTTTGTTTCAGGTGTCTGAATCGATTGCATACTATAAATATATAACGTTTCTAGTACTTTGGTTTGCCTGTATAATTGAGATACTAAAATTTCAGAGCAGTGTCTCTGTTAGGTGTGGCATTGTCTTGCAGCTACAAAGCAGATGAACAGTTCATTAATTTCACTATTCTTAAAATAGCAGCATTATACTTTATTCCTAGCTGAGATCATTTTACATGTCTTGTCATATGCTGGAGGACAAAATATATAGAGAGACAATAATTCCATACTACAAGTCCAGGGGGTACTGCTGACATAGAATATGTGGAGAATTTCGTACTTGTAAGAAGGAATGGAAAAATAATCTACTGCGTTGTTTATGTGGTGATGATATATATCTCTGAGACATATGTTAGCTCTTAGAATATTGAATACTCTCTAGGTGAAGATACATTGCTCAGTTTTTATAAAGATATTTTTATGTATATTTTGGGTAAAAGCCAAAGCTCTTATAAGTAATTTGAACTAAGAGATTAAGTAGAATAACTTGAAACAATAAGGATGGATCATTTTATACCTGGTTATAAATAAGCACCTGCTGAAATAAGATATGTAGTTTTCTGAAAACTATTGAGCATTCCTAAAGGTTGTTTTAAATTGGAATTTTTAAGATTAAGTGAAAAAATACTATTTGTCATGTCTTTATATAAACTCCAAATAAATGTGCTAAATTGTGATTGGGGGTTAAGGATATGGGTAACAATAGGCAATAATGCAGAAATCTAAAATTTAAAGAAGATGAGTGTCTGTCCTTTAATCTTATTTTGTTAACATTTTACAAACTAATTTGGGGTTTTTATATATGTCACAATACAAAAAGGCATCATTAGAACATACGTTTTGTTTCTCAGTATCCTCTTTTCTTACTGCTTTCCTGTACCAGATTGGAATATGTTAGGAAGTTTGGGCACTTGCACACTTTTTGTTTTCCATGCATAGTTAGCATACGTGAATTTATGCAGAGCTACACATGTTAAAATCTGAAGTAATTGCAGAAATAAAGTTTCACATCTGTGAACTTGTGCACCTTTTCAGAATACACCTGTAAATAGTTTTCTAAATGCTACTGTATTTAACATTATATAGGCATTGTTTTTTCTGTTTAGATGAGCTTGATTGAAGTAATAGAAGATGATGTTACTGGAAAATCAGAAAGGATTCAATGCTTTTTTAGAGTAATGAGAAGCAAAATAGAGAAAAAAAAAATCACAAGACTATTTTTTAAAACCTCACTCAGGAGTGATTTAAGAAAGAAGAGAGAGATGAATACAAAGAACATCCTAATGGTCCTTAACATGATTGTTCCTGTAATGCAGATTTAGTAACTGCTATCACAGTTGGGTAGTGCCAACTTTGTGCTAGTTGCGTTTTAGAGAACTCTGATATGAGATGAAGGCATGAATGAAAAGTCTGGCAGAGGAATGCTTGAGATATTTCAATTTTGGAATTTGGTCAGATGCTGTAGATAGCTAATGGGAGTGTGGTTTCAGTTGGAGGGTGCCCATTGTAAGAATGAATGTTAGAAATTGTCAAATGAATTGTTCAAATGGAAATGTATCACAATGGTGATAAATTTGTCTAGCAGAACTGTGTGTGTTTTGTTCTTCAGTGTTGGCAAAAATTGGTAATGGAAAAAATCTAGTCACTTTAAAAGGAAAAGAAAGTATCTTTTAACTCTTGAGGGTTTTTTTTTGGTTGTTTTTTTTTTTTAAAAAAAAAAAGAAAGTCTCAAAAATTCAAGTAGTTTGTTTTTTAAATATTAAGTTACATTCCAATTCTGGTTTCTTTTAAAAGACTTCCATAATAAAATCACTATTTTCATCAGTGCAATTGCTAGTTGATTTACTTTGGCATACCCTTTTAGGATTAGAGCGTCATGAATGACACACTTGACTGTTGAATGAGGCATTCTGAGACTGTGAAAAGAATGGGTTTTCATCTTTTACAGTTAACCTTGTGCCAAACGTTTGTAGAGGTTGTGGAGGTGATCATTTCATATTAAATAAATGTCAGTTTCTTTCTGTAAACTCTTTGAAAGTACATTCTCCAGTCATCACATCAGTTCCATTTTAGTCATATTTGCTGTTGACCCAAGTGGAAGCAAGCTACTTTTTTATTGTTTCCTAAGTCAGGAATACTTTCCTATCTCTATGTAAACTGTTGGTGAAATTATATTTCAAACATGTGAGTCAGAAAGGTGCTAATAAATTCCTTAAATGGGAAGAAACAAAGCAGTACCTATCTAGCAGAAATCAAGAAAATATATGTATATGTACGCACATATATAAATATGTTATTCATACATGAAATTGATTGAAAGTTACAGTGCGTGTAGGAAGGGCATCAGAAAGACTCCATAAATCAGCAATAAAATGATAATGGATAACATGAAAATAGTTTTGCTTATTTTCTTTGTATGTTTTTCTTGAAGGATTGTTCGTCTTCAGAAGAATATAACATTGCTGCAGCATTGCTACCCCTGACAACTGCTTTTTATAGGGTAAGTTTTTATTGAAAACCACTCCAATTTTGTATTGTTTTGCATTACATACATTGTTAAAATTAAGAAAGCGACAGCAAGAGATACATGGCAGGGTAAGAGGGTTCATTCTAAAATTGATTAGTGCCAATGAAAGTCTCCTAATAGGCTGTTACGAACATTGCTCCAGAATTGCACTTACTGATGTAGGGTGATGATGATCATGATAAGTTTACCCAGAACCAAGTGTAGGCTTATAAGATGGGTTAGAGAATTGTTGAATTATAATTAGTCATTAAAATAATTGAAAATAATAATTTCTGATGTTATTGTGTAAAAGCTGTTTGTTGGAGTAATTTTTTGTTTTATTTGGCATGTGAAGTTTTCAGTCTGTGGAGTTGTTAACTTTGAAGAATATTATGAATGGCTTATTTTAATTGTGTATTTGTTTTCCATTTCTTATGTTTATTTTTTGTTTTGGTTTGGTGTTGGGGTCTTTTTGCACGGTGTTTGATAGTGATAAGGTATATTGTGATCGTAAATATGCAGATGTAAATAAGCTAATTCTGCAAGCAGTTATTTCAAAAGCAAAACGTTTGTGTGTATGGCTGTTATTTCAGTGTGCCAATACAGTAGCATTTTCACCAGTTCTAGTTAGCTTGGGTCCTGCTTTTCAGGGTGTACGTATCTGAGGAAGTAAAAAGTTCAGAACATGGACTTTTTTAAAACGTAAATATTGCTGCACAACTTAGTTGGGGAAATAAGAGTTTAATCACTAGTAATTGGTACATCATGATACTAAAAAATCATAGTTACTGTGACAGTCTAGCTAGACATTAGCAACATGTGATAGAAATTGAGAAAAATATAACCTTCCATCCTTCAGATGGTGTATGGGGCATTTGTGTATAGCCATAAATAAAATGAAGAGAGATTCCTTTGTTAGCCAAACAGAAACTAACAGTGAGCTGAGAAATCAATCAGTGCTTTTTAATTTGAACTATCCATTCTAATTGAACAATTTTTGATTGTTTTATATTAGAAATGGATTCTGTGATGTGACTTTTAGAAGTAAAAATGTGGAGTTTTACAAGTCATAGAACCTGGAAACATCTGCTGAAGGCAAGAACAATTTTATATGCATAGCAAGTTTCTTGAAATCTATTTAAGCCAGTAATTACTACATATCTAGAGCATAAATTGGTAGTTTTTCTCTCTTGTAATCATTTAAGCCTTGAAGAAGTTTTATTTAAATGGGATTTATTTTAGAGATATACATAATACCCCAAGGCTGCTTTCTGGAAAGTCTATGGAGTATTTTCATTCTCATATTACCTAGCATGATGAAATTTTTCAATCCCAGCAAATACATTTTTTCCCATTTTTAATTACATGTTCAGTTCATTCTTTTCTATTCCTCCTATTGAGTCCTTGAGCAGCAGCAGCAGAATCATGAGTTGTTTGTCATTTGTTGCTGGCACTGATACTTAAAATACATTTTGCTATTTTATTTCTTGCTACTGCATTCGACCTATATTATGAAGAAAGATTGACTTTAATTTTGTTTCATTTTCTGATTTTTACTTTCCTAATAAGAAAGGCCAAGAGAGTCCACATAGCTCTTTAACTAGAGAGGTACAGATTATTTTGTAGCTGTTTTGTTAGATGCCACCTTTTGTAGTTTGCTTTAACTCTAAAGCTGTAAGCTCTGGAAACTGTGAGTCCCCGGATGTAAGGAATGTGAGCAATTTTATTTTTCAGACCTGAATTAAAGTAACCTGACTGTTAACTTGCAAAAGGCAGCTGTTCATGCATAATAGAAAAAGAATTTTGTTTTTCCCAGATCTAATCCTCCGGTTCAGTGATGACCCCCTTTGGTATGTCCCATTAGATACAATTCTTTGGCAAAAGTACTTATTTTGGTATAAAACTATTTATACTAAATACAAACTGATACCTTTTTCAGAACATAAGATCAGTTGACAAACTTTGCTGTGATTAGTTAAGATTAACAGTTTGAGATTCTATTTGGAATGTGTATAAAAAGGAAACTTTTTTGAGCACTTTTTAGCCTCTCTAGAGGTTTTCGATATTGTACCCTAGAGTAGAGTATGTTCTACCTGACATGAACCTGTGTTAGGAACAATGGTCTGTATCAGTATTCTTAAAGTAAGAAAAATGGGTGTAGTTTTTCCGCCCCATAACATCTCTGTAACCCTTTGGAGAGATTCCTGCTGTGGGAGTTACACTAAACTAATGTTGTTCTTCCCCTCCTTTGGGGAGAAATCATATCAAATCCTGCTGCTTTACTTTCCTCCCTTGAGCTGCCTGCTTTCTAATGTGTTAACAGTTCAAGTTCTGTTTTCACTGGATTTCCATTTACCCAGATCTTAGCTAGAATGATTAAAGTTTTGTTGCTTAACACAGATATTGCTGTTCTGTCTCTGGCAAGTCCAGAGGAGTGTACAAACTAAAATTAAGATCATTTGGGGGATTATTTGTTTTTTTTTATTAAAATACCTTAAGGAAAACTGGTATGTGTGTGCTGTCAAACTGTGTCATGACTTTTCCACTGAGTTGCTTGTTAATTTTACTTTAATTACCATATACATTAGTTTACATGTGCACTTGAAGACACATTTCACTTTTCTGGGGGAAGAGTGCAGGTATTCCAGTACTGTTGCTTCAGTAGGCAGAACAGTATTATCTTTGTGTGATTGTGTCTATGCTTTCCAAAAAATTGTGAAGTGCTTCACAGTCTGTACTTGTTTCTGTTGATGTTTCAGTTATCAGAATACCATCTGTAATGCCAGCAGCATATTAAATATTAATTCACAAAGCCCTGTTGAAACTGCACAGTGTTCTTGGTAGCAGGTTTCCATTTGTGTCTGCATTGGTATTACTGTCCAAGTGGTATTCCAAATCGAGTTATCAACGAGAAATCCTGTAGTGAATCTAAAAATGTAGTTATATCAGTAAAATATTTATTTTGCCATCTATATTTGCTATAGCATTTAGATGGGAAATTATGATGAGATTTCATGTCACAAGATTTTATCATTGATGATATTCCTGTTGCTTCAAACGAAATAATAAAAATAACTTAACCAACAGCCTTTATGGAAGGATTATTGTGTATAGAAATGCTGTTTCATTTTGTTTACCAGCCACCAAGTAGAGCACTAATGAAACAATTACCTGTTCTTCATAAATAGCTTTCCTCTACATTGCCACAGATAATGCAGACAGCAAGTGTGTAAGGTGTATAAATAATGAGAAGGATGTGTTTTAGTGGAAGTCCAGCTGATGAAAGCAAGCAAGTAGAAAGGGAAGCATACTCCTAGAGGTGATGTTGGAAGGTTCTGGAATGGTCTTCCCACAAAGTAGTCAATGCTCTAGCCTTGAGGTATTTTAAAATATTCTCGGGAAAACAGTAAAAAATGTATAGAAAGGAACAAGTTTGCATGATCTAACAGGTCTTAATGTCTTTGCTTGCATAAAGATGATTTCTACATATAGCTAATTAAAATAACAAAAGCATTACCCTGTGTACAGCATTCTATCAGCTCTTGGGATGTCTGCTGAAATTTCAGAATTCCAGCTCCTGAAGTCTGGTGAGTGACTTGTTGTGAAACTTGATTAGCAGGAGTTGATCCCACTCTAACTCATAGCTGGTGGGATTAAATTCATAGACAGGAAGTCAGTATTGGTTGCATATTTGTGGCCTGGAATAATTGAATTTTTCTAGAAAAAATAGTCACAATGCTTTTTAAAATTTTTTAATATTAGACATGAGTTGTTAGCAAAATGTGACTCATCAGTGACAGTGGACTTTGGTGTGTACTGTTATTGTCACAAAAACAAACACATCTTTTCCTCCTGGGTTAGAAAAAGGTTTTAGTTTGCCATAAGTAATACTGTTAGAATTCTGTTTAAAATTGAAACAATATAAATAAAATGCCTTTATACATGAAGAGAAAGGAATTTTTCCATGTTTTTTTGGTATGGATGACCCATGCTTATTTGGTATTCAGTGATTTTCTCTATATAAAATAGAAATGCAGCATATCCTGATGCTGTGGAAAAGAGGTCTTTCTCTATATGTGGGGAGAAAGGACAAGTTGAAAAGGACATTTTTTTATCATATTTCCATTTTATTAATCCATCAAAGATGACAGTTTGACAGTTGTATTATTGGCCTTATCAGGCTCATAGGATTTGGATACTGTTTCAGTTATGTCTCTCTGCCAAAGTGACAAGATGTCTGACAACACTGGATTTCTTGAAGTTCTGCTGTGCAGGAAGAGTGATGATCAGTGGCAGGTACCAGTTTCAGCCTGTCCGCTGGACAGCAGACAGAGGAAGCAAAAGCTTTTTCCTGACTGCTATTTCATGCCAAGTCATTGTCAGAGTGTCCACTTCTCCATCTTCCCTCTCTTTTTTCCCTTTTCAGGTTTGGCAATCAGATCAGTCTTTCTTGCATCCCTCAACTATTGTAGAACCTGTATGTGCAGATCATAATACAACTTCTGCACTTTTGGGGATCTTTTTCAAAATGTTGTACTTAATACTTTATTGTACCTCATTACACAATAGATAGCAACACACTTTAAAACTTTTGTTTTCTGTCATTCAGAAGTAACAGTTCTGATCGTGTGTGTTTAAGTAAAGGAAGTGGCATAATAAATATACTATTAAGAAAGTAAAGTTTGTTCTGTGTACAAATAATGAATGGCTTCTGTATTTTATAGATGAGCTTGTCTTTAAATTGCAGTAGCCAGAGCAATACCATTTTTCAGAATCTCAAGTGTTTTATTTTAATTTCTGAGTCACTTGTTTTTAATGGGTTGATGTGTACCTGGATTGTGCTGATCTAGCTTCAGACGTTCAGTGGAAGAAAGACTTTACTCCTTGGAATGCCTAAATAAATGACCACTTTACTCCATAGTCTGTTAGGCGTGGGAGGCATTCCCAGCTAGAAGGAGAAGGGCTTTCTCTGAAGGTTAAAGAGGTAGTACTAGAGAAATTCTGAGGGGTTTATTGTATTTCAACTATTACCATCCAACTTCTTTCCAAGAAAGATGCTATTTAAGGTTGCTTATGTAACAGAAGCATCATAATTTGAAATGTGCTGTCTGTTGTATCAGCTATGAAGTCACAGAGAAGCTACCTAATGGCTGATGTGGACATATGTGATGATGGGTTAAGACGTATTGACATTTGTCTTTATCAGGCAAATTCTGCAGCTAGTATCAGCTGAAATAAGTGGAATATTGGTCCAACTGTACTGTGGAAAGCAGTGGAATATTTGGTACTAACATTTATCTCTGTTACTTTATAGCAAATAATATATTAGTCTTTATTTTAGAATTTGTGTAAATACCAGGCAATTGTATATAGTTATTGGATGATACAGTTAATTTTTAAAAGCAAAATTAGCGGGGTTTTTTTGCATTTAATGCATGTTTTCTTAATTAACTTGTATTTTTTGTACAACTATGATTGGCCCAAGTAATTCTCATAAACATCAGTATGCTAGTAGCCTTCTGTAAAGCTAGAAGACTTTCTGTAGTGCATTAGCTTTCTATACTGATTTTTTTTTTCATTCTTACATCTAGTTATTATATTTCCTTCTGATCATTTCTGTCTTACTCTGATGTGCTTGTGATGAAATTTCTTCTGCTTTAAAATTCTCTACTCTTGAATTGCTAGCTTTAATTTATGAAACTCCCATCCTGAAAGACTTGCTTTATTGTCTTGGCAAGAAGTTGTGTCTGCTTCCATTAATTTTCTTCTTGTATCTCTATTCTGCCAGCTATGATACTGTCTTAATCTTATCCATTCTCAGAATGGTAATCCCTTAAATGTAGAAATATGTTAAGTTGCCTGCTTAAAATCCTGCAAGAACATGTCTGTGTCATGTATTGGTACTATGGAAGAAGCTGAACCACAAAAGAAAATCTTTGTAGACAGACTTTATGTGGTTCCTATTTTTACATAGCTATTTTAAAACAAACAGCAGTGAATTTAGGGACATCACACAGAACTGAAGAAAGCATTTTCTGCAGTATATAAAATGAAGGAATAAGTAGCAAAATAACATGTATTAGCTTTCATCATTGGATTTGGCTTTTCTTTCACTGTTGGAACCCTAATGATTGATTCTTTACATCAGCAGAGATGTAATGTTTCTACTCCAGACAACAGTCTGGCTTGTTAGGAAAAAGTGAGGGTAATGTTGGTGAAAGTGTGAATGGGCATGATACACATGCAGGGGTAGGCTTGGATGTTAATCCTTTTGGGCAGTTCATATTTTCTAAAGAAATTATGTTTCAGAGTCTTCATGATACTCTTCTTCCTGGTTTTGCTTATCCTCTCTTTCACCTTCTGAACCATGTAGTGTATGTAATTTGCATGCCAAGACAAAGTCTACTACTATGGTATTCTTTTTTTATTAATTTGGAATTTATATTCTGTATTGTCCCCTTTTACCTTTCTGACTATTATGCTTATCCTGTTCTTGAGGACTACTTGAGGATGTTCAAATAAGGGAATCCTGTATATTGAGAGAACTTCTGAGAGAATTCTACCACTGAAGACAGAAAAAGTTGACATAGGAAAAGGAAAATAGTAATTAAAGAAATACTAGAATGAAAACTTGAAAATAATTACTACCTTTTGGGGGATTACTTAGTTCTGCAATTAACTGGGCTTCATATCAAGACATCAGTAATTCTAGGAGCCACTATCAGAATCTAAATGAAACCATAAACTTGTGAGATTTACAGAGTTTGTTTCTGAGTGCAGACCTGAGTAACAACTTTGCTGCTGGAGGGTTATTTTTGTGGGTAGAGCCAATAACACTATTCTAGTGCAGTCACACAGATGCACACTCGCTGCTGAGCTACCTGATGCCAAAAGAATATGGTGACATTTTAGAAGATTTTCAAAATAGCTCTGTCACAATTTAGAACTCTTCAGATGGATTTGCCGCCACAACTGAGAATCGATGAAATCTGTGACTTAACTAATGGATTTAAACCTTGGTGAGCAGTCATAGTAATCTCTACAATGAAAATAGATTAAAAAAAAAAAAAAAAAGTGATGTACTGTAGACAGGGGAAGAAATCAGCATATCCATATCTTGGGACTTAACCTTGTTTAGAGCTGTCAAGGTCTGAAGTTCTGGTATGAAAATGTTGGGGTTTTTTTGCGGGTACTCATCCCAGATGACTTTAGTTTCCTTAGAGTGTTCCATGTATACAGAACTTCATAAATATTTTTATCTTTTTGAGAAAGAAGTGTTACTGTGCCTTAATTAATGTTACGTGTAACTTGGTGTTATATCTGTCTGTGCATATTGGTATGTCAGTAGAGAAATCTGAGATACTCTGAATGGCTTTAATTAATCTATTGTAAATTATATGTGATCTTCAGGAATCTGGTATTAAAGATCATGAATAGTTAGATGTTTAAGTCACTTTTGCCAGAAAATGTACATAATAAATTAAGCTCCATCCAGAATTACATCCCAATTTTGCAAAATTCTAGAATTCTATTGCCCTCTGCTGGTTTAGTGTACCTGTCTGTGGCTTGGTAGCACTGAATTGTAAGTGAATTGGCCTTCCTTCCTTTTATGTTTCATGGCAAAATTATAGTAGTTAAATCGTGTAATGAACCAGTTTGCTACTCACACCTTAATGTGTTATAAAATATAAATCAGTCATGAGTGCAATCTTTTTTGGTGACTTTCTGAAGTTACAAGAGGTGGCAGATTGGTTTCTTTTTTGTTGCTGAGGTTTTCAAGTTGGATCTTTGTTTAATATGTTGCCTTTTTTTTTTTTTTCTGTAGCAATTAAAATGAAAACTAAGAAACAACAATGGAAGCTTCGCAATTCTTTCTTTATACTTTTAGGACCTTTCCCCATATTTGTGTTTACAATATGAGTACAATTCCACATGGGAAAGCCATTTATTGAATTGAATTTTTTGACTGATGTTATCCATGCAGCACCACGACTAGTCCTTTAAAGTAACAGTGTCACTATGTCCTGAATGATCTGTAAGCTTACACTTGCAGACTTTTTCAGGAAGAGCCTTAGCCAATACTGGAGGGGAAATGTTGTGGTCTCCTTTATTATGCAAAGAAGGTAATTTCCCAGGTGTTGCAATAGCTTTCTCACTGAGGTCAAGCGGATAACCCATAGCACAGTAATTCCTCAAGCAGCTGAGAAGAAAGTTTGGGAGTCTAGGACTTAGTGCACATTTTTCACTGAGCCAACAAGTATAATTTGAAGAACCAGAGGTATGCAGTGTCAAGAGACAGAAAAAAGTCCTGTACAGGCATTACCCAATGCCACTTTGTATGTTGGAAATAATGGAAAGACAATTCCTGAATTCAGGAAGTTGCATATAGCCACACACAAGAAGTCACAAATCTACCTTGTGTTTTTACAAACTATAAAATGTGATTCAGTATTTTGGTATAGGTAATGCCTGTTTCATACATAATTTGGGATGGGACTGTTTGAGGGTTTTTTAAGTGTCATCAGTTTATTGAAAAGAACTCAGTGTCTTTTGTGGGAAGTTAACACATTTCATGTTGGCTATTACGATTTACACCTTAATGCTTATTTAAGCTATCATAAGACAGCTTTAGAATAAGGACATTATCAGTTCAGAACTGTTTTTATTATTTTCTTCTGTGGTCTTTTTTAAGTTGTCAGCCCCCTAAATCCTCCCTTAAGTAGGAAATTCTTTTGCTGCCTCCTACATTCATTTTGTCTGGCAGAACTGAATTAGGACAGGGACAGAATTGGTACAGGGAGAAGGAGCATAAATATTGGTATAGTTTAGCTGTCTTGTGGAAAGATAGGTGAAGATTTGTTATATGTATGGAGTACTACTTGATGAAAAAACACTGAACTACTGTTTTACTTAAATTGGAGAAATCTTGAGCAAATTCTTTAGAATGCAACAGTAAACATTGGGGCCCTTTTAATATATTGGATTAATTTCCATTCTAGTCAAAACAGCTGACTAAGCACTCCCAGAGTAGAGAATATAGGCACTGCAAGCTTCATGGAATGCTTATATTTGTACCAAGTATTAGTAGTCCCTGGAGTTTGACTGCATAGAAGCAGCAGTGTTCTTAAGGCTGGTGTTCATACTGTTTTTTTGCAAACTAACCAAAACAAGCTGAGAATCCAAAGTGATTTTGCCTAAAATGAGCAGAAAACTGAGCCTTGAACTACAAATCTTGTCTTTGATTCTGTGCTCTGGCCACTGTCAGGTTTTATCATTTGTTTCAACACATGCACGTGATAAGAAGAATAATATTTATTAGCATTTTGATGGATTTTCCTTCATCCTTTTGCAGGCTATTTTTACTTGGCCTAGAAGTTAGTGTCAATGTTGATTTATGTCAGTATATTTGAATATGTATATTGTTTAAAAATTTGTTTTGTACATGGCTGTTCATGGTTTTAAATTATGAACACAGGAAGAGGATCTAAAAGCCCCTCAGCTTTCCTGTTGTGTTTGTCCCATGTGTAAATGATTAATTTTGGTTTTATTTCTGTAACACTAATACTATGTAATCAGGGTTATGAGTTATTTTATTTGGGGTTTTACCTTACTAGGTAAGGAAGACCACCCCTTCCTTACCTAGTTTACACGATTACCTGACTTGGGCTGGAGACATCAAAGGCAGCTGGACAGGTTGATAGTCAAATCACTCTTTTGTGTGGCATTTACTACACAAATTGGCCTCAGTTAGCTATACCAACTAGCTAGGCTTGAACAGACATTTTACCTTTTTCTCCCTTTTTTTTTCTTCCCCTCCCCCACCTTTTTTTCCTTTTCCTGACATCATAGTCTCTTTTTGCAGCTGTATTGTGACTGGGAATTACTGTCAGTGACAAAAATAAAGAATAAATCAAAGTAAAAGTCATGATACAGCTTTAGCAGTAGCTTTGCTTTCATGATGTGTTATCCATATTTGTATTCCATGATTTACCTGTCATCTCCTGTCCTCTGTAATAAAGTTTTGTGCATCTGGATTTTGAGTTAGGTGAATGATTGGGCCAGATCTATTCTGTGGGCCTGTGTTGTTTGTCACAGCTGAACAAATAAAACCATTTTAAGCCAGCTATATACACACTTGTAACAGCAAAAGATATGGAATGTGTACACCTCTTAAAGAATATTGTAAAGGAGGTGGCTTTACAGGAGTATAGTGGTAGTCTCCCTGTTTCTTTATTTTCTCATTTTTACAATTAAAAGAGTCAACTTCATGTACAGTTAGTTGTCCCACCAATTAACAGGCTTAACACAGTCATGAGTTAATGTATATTTTGTATGTCTGAGGTTGTGTCAAGGCATCCCCAGCAGTCAGTACAAAGATCAGTAGGATGCTATTTGAGCTGTCTTGTTCTGCAATTTAACAGCTAGATCAAGCTCAGGATCCATTAGTGGGTGATCAGTTGTCCTTTCCTCTGAGCTACCATAAACTGCATCACATGTGAAACTTGGGAATCTGTTAAGCAAGCCAGCTGTCTTCTGTTTCAGTATTGGGTAAGCAAAGTCATACGTAGTGCAGTATGAATCTTCCATGAACTTAGATTTCTTAACAGGCTTCCAAGAAATTTTGATTAAATTCTGCATGATTAAATAAAAATTATGTTTCTGAGTTTTTGATGGTTTATCACAAGAAGATATTTCAATTGGGTAAATTTTAGTAGCATGTCACTTATAATTTTCTCAAACATACCATTTCAAAGAGCTTTGTCTTTCTTAGGGAATGAATACATGGCACCTGATCAGGACTTTTAGTTCATGATGTACTTGGAAGGGCATAGTGTGGAAAACACAGTTAAAAAAATTGAAAAAAACAGAAATTTCTAAAGCAGACTTAAAATTTTCAGTTGTGGTTTCCTGGCCTCCCACTTGAATATGTGGGTACCTGCTAAGGAAATATTGTATGTACTGGCTGTTATGTACAATTATACATCTATTCATATAAATTGAGTAGATGTAATGCTCTGCAGTAAAGTGGTTTACAGCATAATCATAGAATAGTTAAGGTTGGAAAGGATGTTAAGATCATCTTCCAGCCCCTTGCCATGGGCAGGGACACCACACCCTAGACCATGTCACCCAGGGCTCTGTCCAACCTGGCCACAACACTGCCAGAGATGGAGCATTACCACTTCTTTGGGGAACCTGTTCCAGTGCCTCACCACCCTCACAGTAAAGAATTTCTTTCACAAAAGTAAAGTAAAAACTTCTAAGTATAGTATATATTTCAGGTATGAGTAGTGGGTTGAGTGAAAGTCATTAAATGAGGCACCAAGTAATGTAATTTATTCTTCAGTTCTCCTGCAGATATACTAATAAGCAGCTATTTAGATAACCTGCTTCTTTGCTATATGTGGTATGCGACACAAATTGTTTTGTGGTCTTTTTTTTCCAACAACTAAGAATGCATGTTATAAGATTTTATTCTTCATGATTCAGGTCATTGAAATAAATTTTCCTGTCATTGTATGTTGTTATCAAGAATATAAAGCAACTCACTGGAAGACTAGTGCTACCTAAATAAATAGACCTACTTGAAAAAGTGCTCTATTCATAATGAGTAATGCTGTAACAATTCTGGTTTTGTTTCAGACCTCACAAGGATCCTACCTTTGTGACTTCAAAGAACATACCCAATTTAGCAATCTTTCAGTAGCTGGATTTGTGTCATAAAGTGCAGTAGATAACAATAAAAATAACAATTTATTGAAACTTCTGCTGTGGCAACAAATACAGTGTATTGGAAGGACTTAGTTGCCACTTAAATTCTGACTTTTAAGTAAAATGAGAAATAATTTTCATCAGTTTGAATATTGATTTCTATGTTGTGGGACTAGGTTATTAAAGATACTATATTGTTGCCAAGGAAGATGTTTTATATTAGAAATGTGTTCTGTACTGTCATCACAGAATACTTCCTCTCAGTCTCATTTTCTTCTCTGTGAATCAAGAAAGCCATGCCTTGCACAGGCATTAGGTTTGTATGCAAGCTTCATGCATGTTAATTTCTTTAATGGCACAGAATGGGATAATTTTTCTTTCCTATATTGCAGTACAAAAGATGGTGTATATTGCATATTTCATTCTGTAGAACTGATTTTATGTATATGTATTTCAGTACTCAAGCCATAGCCTTTAAAGGAAATTAAATAATAGGACTAATATGTCAATTTTGCGTGGTATTTGCTTTCAGAAATTAGCTCCTGGAGTTAGTCAGTTTGCTTACACCTGTGTGCAAGACCATCCTATCTGGACTAACCAACAGTTTTGGGAAACAACCTTTTATAGCAATGTGCAAAATCAAGTTCGCTCCCTCTATCTTTCAGCCAAAGATGACAACTATGCAGTACACTTGAGACAAAAGGTAGGAGAATATGTTATAAAGTAAATATCAAGGTAGTATTTTTATTCACTTTTTAATTGCCTGCCAAGTTGTGGAGCAGTAAGTTGTGGTTTCTCCCATTTAATGTATTTTTCTTTCATTTTTACCGTATTAAACAGCATAAAATAACATGGAAAATAACAAAAAATTGCGTTTATCTGCCAAGCACTATAATTTGATGTTACTCATGTGATTTTTCAAACAACCACTTTTTGTATAAATTTCCACACTTTACGGTATATGCTTTTCCTGACAGTAGTAACTTATTGTATGGCAGTGTTACAAACAAGCAACAGTTCTGTTATATGAACAACTGAGTTAACAGCAGTTCTCATACACAATACTGAACCCTGGGATGGTTTCTGTTGAATGGCACTCAATCTGCTTTAGTGAAACTAAACTGGTCTTCCAGAACACAAATTCTGTGTCTCAGTAGGATGAAAGTACATCTCTAATGCAAAAATATAATGGGAAGCCTCGCAGCATGCTAAAATAACTTTTTTTTTTTATTTTTTTGGGAGCATTACATACACATAGGAAAGAGCTTTTTGTAATCTCTCTTCTTGTATGGTTATTATCAACTCTGTGACTGAAAAGTTTATGCTATCCAAAGTTATACAACACTGTAGAGACAGGAAGTAAAATAAAGATATTCCCAGCAATGGAGTCAGAATGAGGAACAGAAAAGGCATTTCACATGTATGAGGGATAAAGACCAAGGGGCTGTGGGACTGTGTTTGGGGAACCCCTTAAAATCTGATTCTATGTAAAGATGTGGAGAGTAGTAGAACTTCAAGCATCTACTTTAACCCTTGTGTGTCCATATGGAAAATCTGGTGACCTTAAATTTAGTGTAGAAAAAACATTTACAAGATACGTAGTCCTTTAATAATTTAACATCAGGTATTGTGTCACTAATATTGGCTGTCAGATTCCTTTATTCTGACTTCCTCAAGCTATAATACAATTCGACTATGTGCAACCTACCTGATTTGTTTCAACTAAAAGCTAGAATTGGACTCACCATGTGAAAGCACGAGTGTTTCAGCTGGTATGGAAACTATTTATATAAAACCTTGCTTCACCTGAACATCCTAGTAATTTGGAGAATATTACCTGCATGAAGCAAAGTGCTTCTCAGTCCAATTTATGCTTGCTTTTATGTGAGCTAAATGGATAAGCTAATGAGAGCAACTATAAAATCAGTAAACCACTCTGAATAAACATGGATGATTGTATAGCATAAAACTCATCTAGGAATTGTTACTTCGGTCTGTCTACATTATGCTACTTGCATATTTCAGTGAACTGCTTTCAAAGCTCAGTTCCTATAATCATAACTCTTCTTAGACCCTATGGAGTGTAGTTATTTGGTTTTTCTTTTTTAAATTAATATATAGCTTACTGAAGAAGTTTAATAAACACTTTAATAAACAAAGTTTTGACTAAACATTTTTTTATTTTTAACATTCCAACTTTATTATTTTTCTGTGCCTTTTTTATTTCATTCTACATGTCTTCTAGGAGAAAAATTCTGTAGGTTCAGACCAAGATAAGACAGCAATGGACCTGGCTGCTGAGCAATTGCGATTATGGCCAACTCTTAATAAGCAAATGCAGCAGGAGCTCATCCAGAATGAGGAAAGCACAGTTTTCAGTCAGGCAATTCATTTTGCTAACCTCATGGTCTACCTGCTAGTACCACTGGATACAAGTAAGAACAAGTTGTTGAGAACATCGGCTACAGGTGACTGGGAGAGTGGAAGCAACAGTATTGTCACAAATAGGTGGGTATACAGCTTCAGTGTGGATGAGTCACAGTTCTCAAAAGCTTCTTGGTTTTCAGGATTTGTCCTAAATACCAGATTATTTCAGTATCTTCACTTCTTTTGAAGTTCATTAATTAAGGAGAGTAGTCTAATGTGATTCCTCTTGAAATAACAGAACTTGATCTGGAGCGACCTGCCACCATTTAAAGGAACATAAAAGCTTTACTGTTACATTAGGAATTTGTAATCTAGTAATGCAAATGCTGAAGGCAGATATATGATGAGAAAGAAGAAGCAGCCCAAACTGTACATTATATAACTTGAAAAACTCAGTATACGAACCTAAAATCAATAAAGCATTTGTATAGAATCCATAAAATCCCAGTTTCAAAAGCTGCAAGGAAGAAAGGCACTGAGGTCACACAAAGCAAGAGGGCCAAACTACTATGGCAGAAGTTAAATTACTTGGGAGGCAGGAGGAGTATAAATGCCAATTACATTCCCTTAGCATGCAAATCTGTAAAATAGCCACCTTTTCTCTCTAGTTATTGTTTTCTTAATCAGAATTCCCACCTGATAAAATTGTCGAACACTGGCATCACATAAAGTGTAGGCTTCCTACCAGTATCAAACTTCCCATGGCTGCTAATTTCTGCTGACTAAACACCTCTAAACTCAGGCATTATGATGTGTCAGGAGACAGGTTGTGGTATATGTTGTATGAATCTAATCCTTAATATTATTATGGGAAGCATTTTTAGACATTCAAAGTACATCTCCGACTGACCTGCTTGCACTTTTATCTGATGCATGAAAAGCTATTTTTATAGCCTTTTTGCTTTTGAATGCTTTGTTCTGCAACCAGAATATTCATTTAATGTGTCTTTGTCTGTGTAAATGGATGTTTGTTTACCATGGGTTGCAAATAATGTATTTGACTCCATGAAGAGAAGACATAGAACTCGCATACAAGCAGCTGTTTTTCTCTTGTGGGCCCATCTGCGCTGGATTCATGGAGGGAAAATTCTCCTACGTCATCATCCACACAGTTCTAACAGTGTTAATAACAATGAAAATACAATGTTAACTTTGATACCCCCGTATGCTTTTAACAAAGTTTATGTATTGTAGCTAGGAAAAAAAAAGCCCCGCAGCTTGTCTGTGTCTAGCCAGGTATCACCTTTGCATCACCAGTTGAAATTTTCCATGTTTGAAATTTATTTATGTCTATAGTATTGCAGGCAGTGTTGCAGAGAGTTACGACACTGAAAGTGGATTTGAGGACTCTGAGAACAATGATGTTGCAAATGCAGTTGTACGCTTCATCACGAGATTTATTGACAAGGTTTGCACAGAGAGCGGTGTTACACAGGATCACATCAAGGGTCTTCACTGCATGATACCTGGTAGGAATTGTGATGAGTGGTTTGTAGTCTTTCTTTTTTCTACTTTTTTTTTTTTTTTTTTTTTTCTAGTAAGAGAAATGCACTTCTTGGTTTCAGTCACTTTCAGTGAAGTTAGAAGGTTAGATTTCTTTTCTAGACTGTAATTCGTGTTGAATTTCAAGTAATTTTTCCTTTGATGTTTAAATTTGAGAATTTCGGAATATCAGAGTTTAAATTAGATTGCGAGTTTCTCTTTCATGTTATGTGAGTCTTCATTTATGGTATTACTGCTTTCCAGGCATTGTAGCAATGCACATAGAGACGCTGGAGGCTGTCCATCGTGAGAGTAGGCGACTTCCACCAATAAAGAAGGCAAGTGTTATGAAACATATTTGTATTCTTTACAAGTATTAGAAGCATTCAATTTAGTCATCTTTTTTCCCTCTTATAATGTTGCGAGGAAATATCAAAACATTGAAGGAAAATTTTCATCAGTAATAAATAAAATGCTTGGCTTTGGTCTCATGAAATATGAACTTATGAAACAAATAGAGCCAAACTTCTGATCATAAGCAAGCTATCGCATGCCCACTGTTTTTTCAGAACTGTTTCTCTTAGTTGAGTTCAAACTCCGTCTCCCTTCTTTGGATTCTATCTCATAACAATTTTGTTTTGAAGTTTTTTCAGCCAAATATTAGAACTAGATTGAGGTATAACACTGGTATCACCATTACACTAACACTTTCATTTATTTGCATCAGCCCAAAATTCTACGACCAGCTTTACTGCCAGGAGAAGAATTCGTTTGTGAAGGTCTCCGTGTGCTACTGGATCCTGATGGCAGAGAGGAAGCTACAGGAGGACTGCTTGGAGGTCCTCACATCCTCCCTGCTGAAGGAGCTTTGTTCTTGACCACATACAGAATTATATTTAAAGGCACTCCTCATGATCAACTGGGTAAGAAAAATGAAACAGTGATAGTTGTGGTCCTTCAGACAGGCAGCACTTTGAGCTGGCCTGTCCACCTACTGTAACACCAACATCAAAATGTATATACCTCACAGTATAACTTTTCATGTTTATCAGATAAGAATAATCTCTTAATATAGGTTTTTATCGCTAGATATGACAGTCATTGACTTTGGATTTACATTTAATTTACCTAGAACTTATTCAGGTAAGGCATTAGAAACTCAATGTTTGTTTATTCATGCGTATAATATTGCTGTCTTCAACAATTTATGTAATATCATAAAATTATGAATTTGTCTTAGAGGAAAATTCACTAGTCCGTCCCATGCCATTGTGGGTTTTCACAGACCATCTAAAATTGGAGACAGAAAATAAGGACCTTCATAACTATGCTTTAATAATTTCCATAGACTTTTGAATGAACAAAATGCTTAGTATATTTGTATTTCAATTCTACCTGTAAAGTATTTGTAAGCTTCTTCACCACTAAGAGAGAATATATATACTATGTGAGACCTGCAGCTTCCACTGCCCCAGCTTTTCATTAAACAGGGTTTTTTCAGGCACTAGAAGCCTGTTAAATGAAACATGCTCTTGAGTTAGTATTCTCTCAAATATCTTTTAATAAATTCAGTATTCTTTTTAATATGTATGGGAAATAGTTCTCCTGAATGAAAAATTTTTATATTTTGACATCTGCCATTTCTAAGCAGATTGTCTTTTAGAATTATAAATTTATTTTGGAATATTCATGGTCATGCATAAAGATACCAGTGTATATCATTCGTTGTTTATAAGTTGTATAATGCAATACGAAATTTGAGTAAGATTGAAACTGTTTCTTCACTCCCATCAATCTAGATTTTGGGTGTACATTTCCATTGTGTACAGACTCAGAAGGGAGGAGAATATTTTTCTAATCATCCCAGCTCTAATTAAGCAGCAATTCAGATTACTAATAATACTTTAGGAATTTACCTTTTCAGGTATTTTGCCTGAAATTAATTAGGTACTATTATTTTTGTGTTGCTTTGTACTCCCTCATTCCTATCTGTTCAAAGTACAATGAGATCAAGACAGATCTGATTCTGTGATGTAATAAGTGTGTGTAAATGCAATATTATGGTCCTCAGTTGGAGAGCAGACAGTGATCCGGAGCTTTCCTATTGCATCTGTTACGAAGGAGAAGAAGATCACTATACAAAACCAACTTCAGCAAAGTATGCAGGAAGGACTGCAGATCACTTCAGCTACCTTTCAGGTAAAAGGAAGCTTTTTAAAAATCTATGTGACAACACACCTCAAAATATTTCAGAGCAGCACTTTGTTCTGATATTTGTGTTCAGTTTTCTGACTGGTAAAGTCAATAGAAAATTCAGTCCCCTCATAGAAACCCTGGTGTTTCTTCACCCAGGTGATACCTAGAGGATTACCATTTTCAAATTTGATTTTTTTCCACTCCTTTCCTTAGCTTTCAATTTAGGATCCAGTAAAGGGTTATTTTGGGTCCAAATCTCTTAATTTTCAATAAGTAGAGGGCTAGGCAGGCCAGTGAAAACATGCTCTCTCTCTCTTTCAGCTACAGGGAATGTATATGGAAAAGCTGTAAATACTACTTTCTTCTCCAGACTTGTCATTTTACCAGCATTCTGTAAAAATCCATGGCAGAAAGTCATGGTGCACCTCACATGAAAGCTGCACTTCCAGGAATCTTTAAGCTAGCCACCATTGGCCAGAACCAATGAGCCTCTGTGTGACTTGCACATATCCGGACTTCTGTACAGGTCCTGGTAGTTTCCTGTCTGTGTGTTCAGAAGCATGTAGTGCAGAGTGATTGATAGAGGTGGACTTTCAAGAGTTAGGAATCATGAAGTCTTTTCTCAATATTTTGTCCTGGTGGTGATCTTGAAGGTAGTCAAACCCTAAGAGATGAGAAGTTGAAGGCAAAGAATTTTATTTCGTGGGTTGAAAGTAGACTGCAGTACTTAAGATGTGAGATATTTGTTGGGTTAGGTGATGGCACAAGTGTATTTTCATTGAGAACAAAAACTCTAACATTTGAACACATAATAAAATAGATCATGAGCACTTCACTAGTTCCTTAAATAATGGACATTATTTAGCTAATTGTTCATGATTACGTATTATGAAAAAATTCTTCAGTATGAGGGTGGTGAGGCACCATCCCTGGAAGCGTTCAAGGCCAGGTTGGATCAGCTTTGAGCAATCTGGTCTAGTGGAAGTTTTCCTTGCCTGTGGCATGGGGATTAGGACTAGATGATCTAACTTTAAACTCCTTTCCAACCTAAACCATTCTATGACCCTATTCAAAAGCATATATTTAGGAATAAAAGTTAGTAAAGCAACTGACAAAAAGTTCTTGTTGCGGACTTCACAAGGACTTCAGTTTTCCAGTAATCTTTTTTACCAGAATAGTTAGCATACTTCAGCGATGTGCTAAATACAGACACAGCTCAGTGTTTTCTGTGCTGGATTCTGGTAAAACATCTTTGCTTTTGTTTAGCATAGTTTTGTTTTAGGTTATGAGAACAAAAACAGTCTGCAAACAGTTTACTTTCCTTTCCCTTTGTAACAGCTAGAGTTCAATACAGTATGAAATAGCCCCTCCTCTTTGCTTATTAATTATGACTTTCAGGTGTTTGCTGCAGTTATGCTGTTTAATCTGTTTAAAACTTCAGATCAGTGTGACCCCTACAGATTCCAGAGCTCCTTTCAAGGAGGTCCTAGAACAACAGAGTTATTAGTCATTTGGAAAGTATGCAAGAAAACAAGTGAAATTTTAAAAGCAGTGATGAAATGCACCTTCTAGATAGCAGAGAAAAAGATGTTGAAATGGTTTATAGGTATGCCTTCAGAAATGAAGCTCTAGGTTATTTCTTTGTTTGCTGACTCCTCTTGGCTGAGAATGAAGAGATGGGATTCTTTTGTTATTCTTTTCCCTAAAAAGCATTTCAAAAAGCATTTTTAGTGGGTAGATAGATCAGGATTGAATAGCACAAGGGTAGTCCATTTTAAGGATTGGATTTCACTATTACGTTCTTATTAGTGGTAGCTTTTTATACTTTGCAAGGTGTGGCAAAAATTGGAATGGCTGAGTAATGGAAGTATAATGGTTGTGACTTATGAATACTGAAATTGTGGTTTGATGCTACTCTTTGAAGTGCATTACAACCTGAGTTCCCAGTATATGGGCAGAGCTGACTGAGTATTTCCAAGCTAAACTGTCCCATGTGACTAGTATTTTAGCTGTTGCAGGCATCTTAGTGCCAGCAGTACTACTTGGATTTACCAAAATATTTGTTTGATATGATTAGAATTCTGAATGTTATATTTAGTGAAAATGACTTAATCTTAGGGCTTAAATGTAAAAATTAAATTAAAAATCAATAACATGTAATATCCCTCAAAAACAATAAGATATATGTACATATATTTGTATTTTTCCAATGAGCATAGTACTGCATGTATGCAAGTGTGGGAATTTTGCTAATGTATTTTAAGATCTTTTAATTTCTTTAATTCTGTAGGGTTTTTCCTCTCCTTTCTAACATGTCATATCTCTAATGTGCAGTTAATTAAAGTAGCATTTGATGAAGAAGTAAGTCCTGAAGTGGTGGAAATATTTAAGAAACAGTTAATGAAGTTCCGTTATCCTCAGTCTATCTTCAGCACTTTTGCATTTGCAGCTGGGCAAACAGGACCACAGATAATTTTACCAAAACAAAAAGAAAAGAACACGTCATTCCGGTATAGTCATTCTTCTTCTTTTATTATTGATGTTCTTGTTGAGTTTCAGTCAAATACATTGAACAGTCTGAAAGCTTTGCAGAAATGCAGATCATTCAGGCACTTTTCAGGGAAGTCAGAATAACTGATTGCTATTCCAAGTCTTTTTATATTTCCAGAATAAAAAGTAGATTAGTATGATATACATGTCCGTTTGGTATAAATATATATTATTTATACAAACCTCTGGCTGCAGTAAATTCATTACATTTTGGAACACATATAAGTAGCATCTTCAGTTATCCAAACTGTGCCAATGTGAAAAATAGATTTCTTCTATGTTACTTTACAAATTAATAACCTAATGTGGTTTGTAACTGATTTGACCCTTAATACAGTCTGCACAGTAGTCCTACTGTGTTTTTACTCTGTGTTATCCTCTTTTGAAGTTTGTGATGCGTACGTTTTTAGTAGACTAGATGGACCATTAGTCTGTTCTAGAGTGGTAGTTCCCATGATTCTCTCTTGATTATTACATTGTTGACACAGGAAAGTAAAATCCTAAGCTAGTCACGGAATCCTAAAACAGCAATTTCCGTCTTTCGTGCCATTGCTTTGTGAACCTTTTAGATAAATCACATTGCTAGCAAAATGCAGATACCTAAAGAAAGATGGTGGCTGCTTATTCATTATCATTAGACAGAATAGATACAAATTTATCTCAAAGTAACAAAATTGGTTTTTAAAATGTAATATAGGAAGTAAATTTTCTGATTATAATTTTGTCATATTAAATGAAAAATTACATGAAATACATTTTATTTGGGTAAGTGGGTTCATCATAAAAATCACACTATTGGGGAGAATCATGTTCATCTTTTTAAATATTTTTATTGCTATGAATTTATAGTACCTTCTCAAAAAGCATTGTGAAAGGAGCAAAACGTGCTGGGAAGATGACAATTGGACGCCAATATTTATTAAAGAAGAAGACAGGCACAATAGTGGAAGAAAGAGGGAATCGCCCAGGCTGGAATGAAGATGATGATATCTCTGGTAATAGTGAAACAGTTTTTTCCATGTTGGTTGATACGTCTGTCCTATTATGCTTTCGTTCGAAGCTGTTGAGTAAGAAATGTATTCAAAAGAAATTGCCGAGTCTTCCTAGACAGAAAAGATAAAGGTTTCAAGTATGTACACTCAGTAACCATTTTCTTTTGTAATGATACTGCAGAAGAGGAAGTTGACTTCATTCAGTGGTAAAGCAAAATACTAGATTATTATCTTTTATCAAAATATTTGCATATAGTATCTTGTTATCATTTTTTACATCATCATAATGTAGATGGAACAGCACAGAAGAATCCTGTAACTTCCGTTTATCTTTAGACATCATAATGACATCTGCAATAAGTCTATGATGAGAAAGCAGTAATTGGTGAGATTCAACGAAAAGCAAGTAGTATGGGAGACTTTCGGATGTGGAAGTGACAAATGATTTCTAAAAACAGCAGAAGTCATTACTACCGGAAATATAATTTTTCCAAAGTTTGGTTGGAAGAATTTTGGGACAGAAGTCAAAGTGATTTGGGCACTTTGCATAGTTTGTGTGATGGTATGGGGTTTGACTCTCTTCCAAATACTTCTTTTCCTATCGTGCTGCTGTCAGTATGTCCTTACTGGACCAGTGCTAATTTATAATAAACCACTAGAGGGAACCAGATTCTCCTGTACATGAAACAGGTATTGTTTTATCATACCATTCTTTTTTTTAAAAAAAGGCATTTCAGATAATGAAGTGTTTATCAAACACTAATGATCTCTTCAAAGCATAAAGCCAAATTTTCGTTCGGAATATTTGGTCAGTGAGCAAGGCACCTTATGTAACTTATTAGGGGATACATAAGCGGATAGAAGTTGCCTGAAGCAGGACCGTCTTACTGCACTTTCACTGTTCTCTCTAAAATGGAAGAAAGCTATTCTAGGAAAGGTAAAAAATATTGTTTCTCTTAGAATCATAGAATCATAGAATAGTTAGGGTTGGAAAGGACCTTAAGATCACCTAGTTCCAACCTCCCTGCCATGGGCAGGGACGCCTCACACTAGACCATGTCACCGAAGGCTCTGTCCGTCCTGGCCTTGAACACTGCCAGAGCTGGAGCATTTACCATTAAAACACATTTTACTTAAAATCACAGGATATTTTTGGCAAAGAAAACTTGATATTGCTGTAGGCTTTTTGAAAGGAAAGATGCAAAGAAAACTGTCAATATAGTTGTTTCACTATAGCTATTTTTGAATGACAGTGGTTTTAGAAAGCAATTGTTGTGATTTATAAATGTATTTTATACTTATGAGGAAAATAGGTCTACAAAGCCACATGGTTTTGCATGTCCAAATTTCTCAGCACATAACAGGTTATCCCGAGAGGCTTCCATGGTGATGTCAAGTAATAGGCATCACAGGTAATACACAAAGACAAGTATTCTTGCCTTGCCTTTACAGTCTCTTAAAGCAAAACTATCAGAAGAAGAGAGAGTAACATTGACTTGAACATAATACAAAGAGTATTAGAAAGTCTAAGAGTTACAAGAATGAAACTGGTGGGTATAGTGATAGAAGAACAGTATCAGTTTGCATGAATTTTTCCATGTTGTTCAGTATTTGCTGCACAACCTGGTGCAGGATGCTGGGTTGACGTTGTGAGTTACAGGAAGTGGCCTTCTCTGTTTCACCCATGGAATGGATGTTCCCTGAGAGCTGCTGAAAAAGCTTGTGCTCTTGTCTACTTATCAGTAGACTTTGTTGCTCTTCCACTAAATAAAGAACTTGTTCCTCTCCTGATTGAGTTTTCAAATGAGTTTACAAACAGATGGCACCAACAGTAGTTTTCCTAAACCCTGTATCTATTACAGAAGAAATGTACTTAAAAAAAATAATGAGAACTTAAGCTGATAAAAGAAAATGTTAAAGGCTGGAAAACAGCAGAAATAAGATATCCTATGGAGTTTTAAACACGCATATACAATGAGCAGTTTTAATGTGAGAACTATTTATTTTGGGATCCCTGCCTTAATGTGCATGTTTTTCCATGCCTTTCCATTTCTGCTGCTGGATCTGCTGAGGCGCCACTTCCTGTTTAAGTAATTTATCAGGTTTAACTTAAATGTAGGGCATGCGAATACTTGATTACTTTCACTCTGAGAAGGTTTAAGAGCGCAATATTAAGAATGAGCTTTAACTTGGCTGATTTTATCTAGCTTTAAAATTTTTATCACTGGTGAAGTGTGTAGTAATGGTTATGAAAGCAATTAATAACAGCAGTGACAGAATCAAGAGACTGACTAATTTATCCTTATGGACTTTAATGAGGCTTATAATCTAGCAATAAATATACAATATATTCAAAAGCATAGAGTTATAAAAAGGATGATTTATTTAACTTTAATTCTAAACCAGTCTGAAAACCAAAGGTTGTAGAAAGTAGGCTTGTAAAACGTAATTCTTTCTGTTGTTACGGAGCAGAAGAATAGAAATACCAGAGGAAGAGAGTTTAAACTAAAAGGGGGGGGGGGACCAATTGTTTAAGTTCATTCTAAAGACCTCTAAGCACACTAATAGTAGTAGATGTGGGAAATGCCTTGTGGGCAGCTTCTTTTTCTCACCTCAATCTGCTTATTTGGCAGAGCATGGGAATTGTCTCAGCCGCTGCTTCCCCAGAGCTCTTGGAGGATGGGGAGCAGTGGAAGTGGTAGCAATACTTGCTCCTTGGGAAAAGCTGTCTCAGATTTCAGAGCAGGTTCGTGTAAAGAGGCCCATATGTGAAAAGTTATTACAGCAACTTTAAGATTCAGTGTTCACTTTGGGAATTAGGTGTTACTGCAGTTTTTTATTGTTGTGTTATGTTTATCGTAATCTTCCTTATACCTTGTATTCTTGTTTCTTGTGCTGCAGTAAGTATGCTGAGTGTCTCTGGACAGGAGTATTGTTAAAAAGTAATAAGCACCTGACAGGATCTTGCCTTACAGTATTACAGGATGGCTGAAATTGGGAAAATTAATTCTAGCCAGTCTTTCCCAAAGGGAAGCTAGAAACTCAGGTGGTACTGGTAGCATTAAAACAAGAAAAAAACAAGCAGCAATAATAGAACAGGACAGATGAGACCACAGACAGTAAGTTTCCTTGGTGGTGAATCAGCTAGAGGTAAAAGTCCCCAGACCAGCCCCATGTTGTGGAAGACAAGGTCTGAGCAGAGGTGCAGTTGGAGAGATGTTATCTAGAACGCTTACAGGACACTTGGTATCTCACTCCCTACTGCCTTGGTGGGAATGGCTCTTGTGTGTTTACAGACTCAGTGTTTATGCTCATGTTTGGGTCAGTAAGGAGATGGAGCTTCTGTAAGACCTTGATTTAGCGTGTCCTCAATTTGTCTTCATTGCTCGGCTACCATGACACTGAGTTGCTTCCATCTATTTTCCGAGGTGTGCTAAGCTCATTGCAAGAGAGGTCAGTGTGTTTTCAGAGGTGCATTGCTACTGCAGTACTTAGAGTGCTGCTAGGGTTTGGAGTGAGACTTGTACGAGCAGTTACCTTACACTGTGGTTCAAATACGCTAATGTAACATGAAGTCAGGTTCTGCATTTTTTAAAGAGGTGCAGATGCTAATGAATTTTCACAGGTCCCCTGCAGATGGAGAATCTGAACTGCTGAAAGTCACAGGGTGAGATGGAAATGTCACTAGGGTTTAATGTGAGACCTCCCTTCCAGTCCCATGCTCTCATTCTGTAGTGCGGAAGGCCTTGCCAAAGTAGCCCTGGGTACCCTTTGACAGAAAATCTTTTGTTCATAAGCAGGCAAGAGCGAGGCCTATTACCACACAGTCTTACATAGACTGTTCTTCACAGTAGTTTATTTCTGATAAGCCCCAGCACATTTGAATGTAATTGTTAACATGCCTAATTTGCAATCATACAGTCGTATCAATAATAATAGAAAGTTGGTCACAGGTAATAAATTGGCATGCCGCATAACCAGCAGAGCTGTGGCTCTCAGTATATTGTTCATGATCAAGGATTCAGTAGTTAAATATACACAGCAGTGGGCTGAGAACAAGCTGTTCATTTTTTGCTGCAAGCAGTACCAATGGACCAGAGTAATCATAGCTCCCAAAAGCAGGACTGATTTTATTGATTTAAATAGGCTTTCATTATAGAGCTGAGCCTGTTGTAATTGCAGGGAGTATCACTTCCTTTTGTATTCACAGCACTGACCGAAGGGATGGAGGTGGGTTGTTGAATCCAATGTAGAGGACGCTTGTCGCTCAGAGTGTTATATTTTGTCCTGCTGAAACATCTGAATTTATTTAAAAGTACTTAAAGTTTTTTTCCTTTGTGGTCAGATTTAATTTTATTTTTAGGACTGTGGTTAGACCCAACTACACTTGTGAAATGTTAATCTCTCAGGACTTCTCTAAGGAGTAAAGGTCTTGCTTGTTCATTGGCATCTAACTTAAGAAACAAGCTGTATTTTGCTCCCTTTTATTTCAGGACTCATTGGAGATGTTCATGCCTCTTTATTTTGTAGATTAATTTAAAAAAGGACAAGTGCAAGATTCAGTGAATAAACTGTTAAGTCCAAGATATTAATACTCAAATTATAATTAGTTAAGAACACATGCAGTTACCAGAAATGCATCATTAACCTGCATGGAGCAATTTGTGGCTCTTTGCTGCTAAATTAGTGACACTTAAAAGCAATCTTTTTTGGTATTGGTTTGAATGGTAAGGAAAATGCTAAATCTGTCACAATAAAAAAAATGGATGCATGCACATTTAAGCAGCAGTCTGTTGTGTTATTTGGGGAGTTTTATGGGAGTTGTTTCTATATTTACACAGATGCTTGTCAGTCAGTGGACATACACAGAAGTTCATCAGAGCCTTAATTATCAAATTATTGCTGTTGAAAACATTGCAGTGTACTTTATGGTGGTATAAAGACGTGTTTCTTGTGCTAGGTTCTCTTCAGATCAGTATTAGTAAGTACACAACCTACTTAACCATTTTTCCGGTGTTACCACAGCAGTTTGGAAGGGTGTTAATGGAAATTAGTTACAGCTTTTTGTTTTTAATGGGTGTAATCCTGACTTTACGTACTGTTCCTAAGAATTTTAACACTTATTATTATTCGAGCCTCCAAGTGAGGGTGGTTACTTCAGATATTCCAGCTAAACCCGTGATTTTCGTTTGGGATAGTTTTTCGTAACATAATTTGGCAATTCAGGTGGGAGATACCAAAAAGCGTGTCAGCATTTCTAGAAACCGACTCTCTAAATAAAACGGTGATGCTAAGTACTGAATCAACTTGGTAAGTACTGAATAACCAATCACAGTTACTGTGTTGTAAGATCTGGCTGGTTTACTCAATTTTACATAGCTTAGCCAAGTAACTGTTGAATTAGATTGCGTCCTGTTGGTTTCCTCAAGGGCAAGAAGAACCTGCTGTAGCGTGCTCTGCTGAGCTGCTGTATCGATCAGTTCTTCATGTCTAATCTTTACGTGGTTATGCTTGCTTTTTATTGTGTTTGTTTATGATTTTGGTAGTTGTTTTTCTTAAGTTATCCTTATTGCCTTCATAGTTCTCTAGTGGATTATAAAAATGTACACAGTAATTGCTCTCCGTAGCTTCATTTGTTGTAGTCAAATGGAGGTAATCAGCACTCGGGTAGTGTGTTGGTTAGGAATGAGGGTAATGATCACTCACAGAGTGATATCACTGACAATCAAAACTCACATCATCGGGACGGTTAGCACCTCAAACCCATGTAATTAAATGCTTCCAGCATCTCTTAACACTACTATATTAGATTATTTTTTGCAGCAGCCATTGAGATTTGAACAGTTCATTTCTGCAGGTTGGAAAGTGATTTATAGTTTTAATTAATCTTAATATTTTTTTGTGCTTAGGAAACATTTGATATCAAACTTTGTTGCATTTAAATTTCCTTGTTATCTGCCTTGCAGTGGCATGAATAATAGGGAGCCCTGAACATGAATATATTGGAATGCATGAAGTATTTTCAAGGAGAGTACTTTTAAGGTGCAGATTGATATATGTCAAATGTTTCTGAATGGGTAAACACATGAAGGGATTTTGCATTGAGAAGCTTGGAAATCACACATCTCTTAGTACATTACCTCCAATAGCTATGTTAAAAATGCATTCCCATATTAATACAGGAAATAGGATATTTATGCAGTAATATTTATTCTATCCCAAGATGCAACTTTTTTTCTAGTTGCTGAAATTTATTATGCTGGAACTTTGAAATGGCGCTGCATCGGAGCTGATCTGCACCAAAAATCACCACACTTCCAAGCTTGTATTTAATTTCATAATCTGTAAAGTGCTTTTTGTGTTATTCAAGCCTAGATAGCCTGTGTTTGTTTGAATGGGAAGTATCTGTATCCTCTGTGCCACTTCAAAAGTAAATTTGTCCATTTAAGAACAAATTCTCCTGTTTTCTTGCGTACTCACATAGAATATTGCAGTTTGAGGCATGACCTAATCCAGACATCACTGAAATCAGACCTTTCCATTGGCTTTAGAAAAGGTGATTAATGGTAGCCTTTTCTAAGCATGCTTAATGCAGTACTAATATGAGGATCTCAGACTTCACAGAATACCTGGCAATATTATAATAAATGTGCAAAGTGACAGTACTCAGTATTCATAAACATCTTGCAGGCACCTGGCAGGTCTTTTTGGTTCAAGAAGCTGCTATGGTCCATGGAGCTGCAGGTATCAGGAGTGATGTTTTGTTCAGCTGTTTTTTCTTTTCCCCTTCCCCCTCCTGTGTGTAAGGATGTCAGAATTGCTTCTTCTTCCAGCAGAGGTCTTGGTGCAGTTTCTTTTGTCAGTGCGCTTTTCCATTACTGAGATACTGTTACACTCCAATTGGCAAAGATTCAAGTGATGCCTTCAACAGATGAACGTCTTTTCACAGCTATTGCCCTTGCTCTACACTTACCTGCCCTTTGGAGATAGGGATTTCTTCTTTTAGGACCACGTCCCAAGGTTTGCTTACATGTATTCAGAGGAAGGAGTGTAATTATTTTCATTGGTGAGCATTTGTTTGTTGTGCATTCAAGACAAAATACACTCTGATTCATTATCCTGGGTTCAGCAGGAGCAGTCATTTTTTCTCCTTCTCAGCAGCTGGTGCAGCGCTGTGTTTTTGACTTTCAATCTGGGAACAGCACTGATAACACCGATGTTTGCAGTTGCTGCTGAATAATGTTCAGTCTGACCAAGAACTTTCTCAGTCTCATGCTCTGCCAGGGAGGAGGGGAAGCGGGGAGGAAGCAGAGACAGGACACCTGACCCACACTGACCAAAGAGGTATTCCATACCACAGCACGTCATGCCCACTATATAAAATGGGGGCTGTTACCCAGTAGGGTTGGATCACTGCTGGGTCGGGCTGGGTATCGGTCGGTGGGTGGTGAGTGGATGTATTCTCTTCCCTTGTTATTTCCCTTATCATTACTATTACCGGTGGCAGCAGCAGTGGTTTGTGTTATACCTTAGTTACGGAACTGTTCTTATCTCAACCCGTGTGAGCTACATTCTTTTGATTTGCCTCCCCATCCCTCTGGG
>JAOEHX010029622.1:4178-14681 GCA_025448015.1 Bolborhynchus lineola
CTCAGCAAATTTGCCGATGACACCAAGCTGGGTGGTTCGGTCGATACACTGGAGGGAAGGAATGCCATCCAGAGGGAGCTTGACACATTGTGAGGTGGGCTGATGCCTACTTTATGAAGTTTAACCATGACAAGTGCGAGGTCCGAACACCTGTGTCAAAGCAATCCCAGGCACAGCTACAGGTAGGGCAGAGAAGAGATGGAGAGCAGCCCTGCAAAGAAGGACTTGGGGGTGTTGGTTGATGGAAAAATGAACATGAGCCTGCAGTGTGCTCTTGCAGCCCAAAAAGCCAACCACATCCTGGGCTGCATCAAAAGGGGCGTGACCAGCAGGTCGAGGGAGGTGATCCTGCCCCTCTACTGTGGTCTCGTAAGACCTCACTTGGAGTATTGTGTGCAGTTCTGGTGTCCTCAACATAAAAAGGACATGGAACTGTCCCCAGAAGAGGGTCACGAGGATGATCATGGGACTGGAGCACCTTTGCGTATGAAGACAGGATGAGAAAGTTGGGTCTGTTCAGTCTGGAGAAGAGAAGGCTGCATGGAGACCTCATAGCGGCCTTCCAATATCTGAAGGGGGCCTATAGGGATGCTGGGGAGGGACTCTTCCTTTGGGACTGTAGTGATAGGACAAGGAGTAATGGGTTCAAACTTAAAGAGGGGAAGTTTAGATTGGATATGAGGAAGAAATTCTTTAATGTTAGGGAGGTGAGGCACTGCAATGGGTTTCCCAGGGAGGTTGTGAATCCTCCACCGCTGGTGGTGTTCAAGGCCAGGTTGAACATATTCCTGGGTCGTATGGTTTAGTGTGAGGTGTCCCTGCCCATGGCAGGGGGTTGGAAGAAAATGATCTTAAGTTCCTTTCCAACCCTAACTATTCTATGATTCTGTAATAATTTGCTTTTGGGCACTGCATTTAACAAAACTAGTCTGAATATCCGTTGCTATAGGTAGACAGACAATCAGGTCCATTTTGTTTATTAAAGTAAATTTATTTTTTAAAGGAATTACATAGTTGGGATTAAATGACTGGTGGACACTGGTGTTGCCTCTGCCAAAGGCAGGAGCAGGAGTATTTCTCTGCCAGTTTAAATAAAGGCAACTTTAGGTCCATAAGTTCTTAATAGGGCAGTTTTGGAAGCTTGCCTCATATTTCTATTCCCAAAAAGTTTTATTTTTATTTCAGTATCCATAAACAGCCATTGATTTTTCTAACCTGATGTTTTTAGTATCAAGCCAGCTCTGCTGTCCATCTATCACAATGACTTTAGTCAGGAAGTTAGAAGCAGTCTTAATTTTTTCTTTTTTTTGAAAGTGAAGGATTTTTAAACCACTTAATTCAGCCCCTTTTGTTGACTCAACTCATGATTCTGTTTGTGGCAGTTCCTGGCTCATTGGCTTTATCAAGTTATAGCATACAGCATATTGTAGCTGACTCAAATTCTGGCAGGCAGAATGGGTTTGTGTGCTTTTTACTTTTAAAGAATAAGAACCTTGATTTCTTTTTTAAATTAAAATCTATAAATATTCATTTTAATATCAAGAAAAAGAGAATTAAAATCTATTGCATTAGAAGGAACAAGCATATAGTATAATACAGTATTCCTACCAAAACCCATTGTACTATGTAAAATCAATTCTTACTAATTACTGTGATTGTCCTTAACTTCCTTGATGTGATAAACTTCATCATCAAAACCTTTTTTATAAAAGGCGCTCCCAGAGTGTATTTTCAGAAGTAAAATTTAAGTCTTAGTTAGAAAGAAAATATTAAAGTTCAATCATCTTATTTTCTGACAGATATTAAAAATGATTCAGAAGCATTGTGATTGTTCCCATTAAGCTTATGCCAACGGCATGGCTTCCCATTTATATTTTAGCCATAGAAGGTGGTTCCTCACCTTTGGCTGCTGCACTGAAGAGAATATATGGAAATCAGTATTTGGGAATGGCACAATGAATCCATATAAACAGAATTCAATAACAGCTTCTGTATTTCAAATATTGGGTTAATTTTGATCTTTGTTTATAATTAGCCCACTAGAATTATGTTATAATATATTAAATACAGAATATTACACATAGAATATTCATAATAATATATATAATCTCATGTAATTGTAATTCAGTTTCATATGACAGTATATTTTTATGTTACTTTGGGGGTGGTAAGATCAGAGAACTATTTTTAGAAGAGGTAGGTATACATCCAGCTGGATTTTCTAAAGCATTTGAACGAGAGCCAATCTTACCTTTACACTGTGCCAATTTTTCCTGATTTCGGAGCTCTTGTAGGGGGCATTGTCATATGTTTTATTTTACGTAGAATCTGCCTATCCTGTTTACAGTGTTATTGTTGAAGAGCCACCTTCCTGTACAAGTAGCTTACCTGTACCTCATGCAACATGGTGCCCTGCAGTGTTCACCTAGTAAATTGAATAGGTGCAATTCCCAAGTATGGAGTTACAGGTATGAGAAGTGAATTATCATGAAATTCTGCACAATGTTTAGAACACAGTAGATGAAACTGTTGACTTTTTAGCTTATTATCAAAAAAAGCCTCTAACCAAGAAGTCATGAAAGCCTCTAAGTCTGAAAATCTGTCTGAGATATTGAGTCAGGAAAGGTATCACTTGAAAACAACTAAGACTTAGGGAGCAAACACCAGATCAATGCACCTGAAGTACATGAGCATCACTGCTAGGCATGACATAGTAATGTCTTTCAGTGGTGCAAATCAGCTGTAGCCTTCAGCTTTTTATCTTTGGCCTTTTGTCCTTTAAATGTTTTTCCTGAATGACCAAATATTCTTGATGCTTTGTTTTAAAAGATCATATATTCAAGAAGCTGCAGTCTTGCTTGTATGTATAAAGTAGTTATACGTTCCTTAGAAAGTAATCTAAAGACATCCTGTGGAGATATTTACAAAGATGACTCAGCTTGGTTGTATTTTTGACAGATTTCTTGTAATGTATCATGCGTAGTGAAAGGAGAACTCATCTGATAGAAAAAGGAACACAATTCTCTATGAAGTTTGCTTTGCTGCCAAAAACTTCATGCATATGGACTGGCTCTGTGTTTTGACAGTGTGTGAGGGGAATACCAGATGTCAACTAATCAATGTATACAGAATGTCCAAGAACTCATTTACCAATAACTTGTTATCTATTTTTTCTGTAAGATGCTAGAATGAGCTATTCAACAGCTACATTTGGTTATGAGTGAGTCTGTGTCTTGAACTGAAAGGGGAAAAATGCTTCTGCAGTGAGAAGTATTCTCTTCTTGATGGGAACAGAAAGCCTAGGGAATTTGATAAGGGTGTTGAAAATACATCAAGTGAAGTTTTAAAATGTTATTATGAATCACTACACAAAAAAAAAGTCCTGTACAATACCTCAGGATTTACAGGTCAGAAGTACAAATTTTAAAAAAGTTGAAACTTTCCTATATAAGTAACAGAATTGTGGACTTCAAATCAGTTGGTTCTGCACCTAAAAGGTTGAAGATTTTAAATATTTAGCAAGATGTACCTTTTAACCTTCACTCCCTCTGTGAAGCAGACTAAACTCTATCCAAATCATTAAATTAATCCTTAGTGGCCTCTGTAAAATCAAAATTTCATTTCTTTAGCATGCAAATGATACTATTAACATTTGAAAATATACAGTGAAAAAAATAATCCACCTGTCTAGTTTGGTCTGGTCTGAAATCTTTAACACAGTTACATTATAGACACATAAAAAGTAATTTAGAATTTATTATTGCAGTTAGACAGCAATGACTAGCTTTATTTGAAGGGTAAAAAGATTAGTCTTTTTCTAGAAAGCATATGTGGACACACTGTAAACTGAATAGTATAAGGGAAAAAAATCTATTCATATGAAAGATTTTGGCATCACTTTGATTCCGCAGTAAATTTTGGGCCTGCCTCTTTTAGTATACTTCAGGTGCGTCAGGTTTAGATCAGTGCTGCTGAGCTCTTTCTTCTCTTTCCTTAATTGCCAAGAGAGGTCTCATGAGCACCTTGACTCCAGCTCAGGTATCTTGGTTCACCTCCCCAGCTTCTTCCTTGTGTTTCAGTAGCAGCAGGTTGGTGAGAGGATCCCAGAATTAACATCTTTCTGTGCTCTTTATAAGGTTTGTGTGATAAAATTATAGCCAAATAATTTCCAACCCAGTGCCAGTATGACTCTAGAACTTATTCTGAAAGTATTATTATACAAGTAACTGCTTAGTAAAAAATTCTCCCCAGTGTTGAGATCATCTCAGAATAGAAAGTCGAAGAGCCATCACAAACACATTCACGATTACATCAGCTGTGTCCTCATAGCCAAAACCATATAGGCCTGGGCTAGTGGCATGATCTGGGAAGGGGAGCTAGAGCAGTTCTTGCAGCTGCCGGTTCTCTTTTGAATAGCAAATGAGTAACGGTTACCCATTACAAATGGGTAAATGCATGTCATCATGTTATGTATTCTCCTCAGAGTTGTTGCCTTTGAATCAGGAGACACAGGTGGCTGAGGGATAGCCTTGGTCAGCAGAACCTATTAGCCCACATTTATCATCGGGAAGGAGCTAGGGATCTGCAGCTTCTATGAGGATGCACTGGGGATCCTTGCAGCCTGCTGTAATGGGGGAGAACATCTGGAACCAGCCCAAAGCAGGAAATTCTGTGAGACACAGCTGTTCACAACCCCCTTCTGCTTCTATCCTGTTTGGTCCTTGGTCACTTTGGCCTTTTTCTATACTGTGCAGTCCAGCCACTTTGGCTTTTCTCTATCTAAAATATGTATTTTAAAAACATCTTGCTATTCTGCATTTAGAAGTTTTTTGCTTATCTTGTAAAGGCAGAAAGTCCAGGCAAGTCTATTTTGAAACCTTGGGCCAAGCTGAGGTACTGCCACAAACTGTCAGGTTTCACACAGTTAAAATGAGCAAAGACATTCATGTGAATAACTGAAGATCGTGTAGGGGAGGCTAGTGTTAAGTAACCTGAAAGACATTTCGAATTAAGTGGGTTTGTGTTCTGTTTTTGAAACAGCCTCCATATTTTGGGAAGCTTTAGTTCAAATCTAGACAGCCTGTGATTAGTCTTTTGCTGCTTAATGAACCAGGGAAAGGACTAGTGGAGTTACTGTTAAACTAAATCAAAATACTGTAATTGCTTCAGGAGGAGTTAATTTAAATGCTTCAATACCATATGTTTTTAGGGAAGTACCATTTAGTTTAGAATCAGACATCTTTGTGGTGTGTTTTTGCATGCTAACTTTCCTTTGAATATTTACAGTGTTTTCAAGATAAGGTGAACCAGAGTATTGTAAAAAAATAAACAAGAATGTCCAAACAACAAATGCTTGTTACAGTTGATTGCTTTCTTTCTGCCATTTTATGAACAATATGTTAACATCTTGTAAACTACTAAAACTTCACAATAATTATCTCAATAGTGAAATCTGTTAGTATATTTCTTCATTTATAGATACTGATCACAATATCTTTTCTTCTCTCATGTCACAAAAGTAATAGCAGATCCTATAGTGAGCTGGGGAGGAGCTGAGAAGGGATGACTGGACAAGAAAATGCCCTGGTACTCTCCAGCCTGTACTTAGCTTCTTAAGGACCACAACTATGAGGACACAGCTGATGTAATTGTGGATATGTTTGTGGCGCCTCTTCGACTTTCTATGCTGAGATGATCTCAACACTGGGGAGAATTTTTTACTGCGCAGTTACTTGCATAATAATACTGTCAGTAAGTTTTAGAGTCATATTGGCACCTGGTTGGAAATTATTTGGCTATAATTTTATCGGACAAACCTTATAAAGAGCAGAGAAAAATGTTAATTTTATCTTTTAGGTAAAAGATAGTTATAATGGTTTTGGTCTCAAATGTGCATGCACAGGTAAGCTCAGTAATGCTTTGGTAAGCACATCTGTGAGGTCTGAAAAATATGTGGATGCTAGAGCTCAGCAATCTCAATTGTAAAAGTATATACCTGCTGGAAAGTAGTCATTTCTTGCTAATGAAAATTATTGAAATTACGCTTCTGATTTACTGACAAATTAAGAAAAGCAAACATTTATTTAGTCCCAAGATTTTTTTGAAATTGCTGCTCTTTATTCTTACCCATGGATCAATTAAAGGTACAGAAAATAAATTATAGCTATTGTACTTACAGCAGAGGTCTTCCAAGCTCATCCTTTCCAGAAAAAAAACAAGCAATATGTTTCCTACATATGGTAAGGCAATGAAATAATTTTTCAAATATAATGTGTGGTAGCATGCCAGCAAGTCATGTTAATAAAAGACTTTGAAAACTTTAGAATATATGGCTGTGAGGAAAAGACTAGTTTAAAGATTTGCACAAAGCAATCCTCTCGTTGATGTCTGATCCTAGATTTAACTGTGTGGTAGAGGTACCATTCAGAATCTGTGCTTGTCTGTACTCCCAAATCCTTGGAATAAAAGGCAGAGGCCAATTCTTAGGACACGGATCTGCGAATTATAGTTTTTGTCCTGTAAGACTGCACAATTTTTTGAACCATCACCATGAGGTCTTTAGGGCTTTTTCTTTTTTTCTTTCCTCTCAGGCTGATAAGTGAGAGCAGACAGTTGAGGACCTTCTGAAGCAAGACAAGATAGTTGCCCTGTGAGTGTTTGCATCTCTGGTCTTTTGCTGACATGTGTTTTCATTTTGACAAAATTTCAAGGTAAATTCTATAGGGGAGGAGAGGAACCAACAAAACCCTGACATGACTTTGGAAAATGTTCCTTAACATTTAATAAATGAGCTTGTGTAAGAAGCAGGTAAGTTTTGCTTATGGTAACCAAGCAAAACTTTCATCAGACCTGGCTAGGCCAACTGCAGTACCAGGTCTCCTTGAGAATAGAAATTCATTTTGAGATTGATAGAATGCTGCTGCCTTGCTGTGGATTGGATAAATGCAAAATAGAACTGAAAGTAAATGGATTGCCTATCATGTAATAGAGGAAATGGGAAGAAGAACATCAGTGAACCAAGAGGTTCCAGGCAGAACTTTGGGCTTTATTCATGTTTTTCTCCTATTTTCCTCTTAGAATAAATATTTCCATAGGAAGAAGAGATTTAAGAAGATTAAGGGAAAGCAAAGAAAATTCTTTATTTGTGGTATCACATTGTTCTCACCAAATCATTTTCCTTGAAGTTACAGTTGTTCATTGGAAAGAACTAGTTTTGGAATTCCTAAAGCTATAATCAGGGGAGCAGATGGAAAGAGGAATTTCTCTTAATTTTTATTTAGCTAGTATGGAGGTGGAGCGTATAGCTCCATGTTTAAATTTAAATGTTGAACTGGTTTAATGTAAAGCCACATATAAATTTCAACAACATTTCCATAATTTATAAGCAAATAGAAAATTCAAGTTTATTTGAAAAGAATGTCAGCATTCTGTTGTGGGAATAAATGGAAATAAGCTTCCCTTTTCATGCTAATTTCAATTTTCTATGTTTGCAGAAGCATTTAAAAATATCTATAAAGAGCGACAGGATGAATAAATGAAAAAAAAACAGGAAGAAAGATATTTGTGATGAGAATTTTGAACATTAAGGAGAAATCTTCATGCTCAAGGTTTCATTGTATAAATAGTTAACTTTAACTTGTTTTACTTAAGCATGGGGCAATATATGCCCCTAAATTTCATGCCCTTTGTGTATCTAGTGTGATCATTTCCTACCTGCTGCCTCACAGTTTGCCAGAGCTATTAGACTTTATATAAATACACTGTAACATAACTTCCTGTGTGCTAGTACATGGAAAGGGTCAGAATGTTATTTTCTAGCCTTGATAAATAGCTCATACTTATACTAATAACCCCACTAGAAAACATTGTGGTTGCAGTTGCGGTTGAGCCCTGTATGACACAGGAACCTCTGCCAGAGCTTGTAAGAAAATGTGGCTTCTAGTGACCTGGGGAAGGATAGTTGCAGCAATGCCTCATAGTCCAAACCTAATCATGGATGTGTGAAAATGACTCTCTGGCTGAGTGCAGACTTATGGGAAATTAAGGGTATTTTCATTTTCTCATGCTTTATCCCAAAGGGATAAATGGGATTAAAGTCAAAAACTGTAGACATTTTTTCCTGAACAAATACCTCATAGATCACCATCCCTTGTGTATTGACTAGTCTTAAAAGTCAGAAAGCCTGTAAGCAAGCCAAGTAATTTTTAAACATTAATATGTCTGCTTATCTTGGTGATGAACACATGGTAGAGATCATCAACATTTGGGTCCAGATCCTGTCTCAGCCACAGAGTTTTCAAGGTTATTTGCCAAGGAAACCAAATTGGCTTTGTACATAATATTTAATCATTAGGGAAATTGTTTCAATTTTTATCTACGTCTAAAAATGTAGTACTGTACACAATAGGTATGTGCAGAAGAAGTATAGGATCACTATGTTGGACTACCCACAGCGTTAATAAGAAGAATCTACAGAATGGGCAGCTGTTGGTACAACAGGAAGACAATCTCTAGAAATTATAAATATATTTTCTTGTATTTTCCCAGACAATAATTATCATAGGAATCACAGTAGTAAATGTTTTCATAGGAAAAATATTAATTACTTAAAAGAGCCTGGTTACTTACTAGGCCCTCCAGCCATTCCTTCTAGTTTACACACTTTATTACTCTAGAGAATGATATCCAGAAACCCACACTCAATATTTATGCAGTCTCAATTGAAATAAAATTCCCAGCAGCTTCAGTAGGACTTTTACCTAAACCAATTTCTGAATAAGTGCTTCAGAATCTGACCCTTAGTGGAAATATGTAATCTGAATTTAAAAAGAATTGCTAGGAGTATACAGACAGCTATAACGTTCGGCAGCTGAAGAGAATTCACAGAATCCTAGGTTTCAAATTATTAATTCTCATGAATTTGTTATCCTCTACTTTCCTTCAAAACTTTTCACTATGAAAGAGATGATTCTTCTTCTTGTGGGGTTTCTCTCAGTCAGACTTGTAGTGCTCTTCCTCCAGCTAAGGAAGTGATGTGGTCTGGTTCCTTTTGGCTAACAAGTCCCCTTTTGCTATATAACCCCAGTGGACCTAGGTTTGTTGTAATTTATTATGATAGATGGAGCAATCAGCCAGGAATAAGGCTTCATATTTATGAATTAACAGAGCCAGTTTTCTTATGCTCATGTAGGGTGAGGACTCTATTTTGACTATATCCAGACTTTAAATAAGCTACTTGAGTAGTTTCAATTATGATAAATATTATTGGGCCATATGATGAGGTTTCTGTATTTCTCATCACCAACAATTTCATGTTTTTTTTAAACATAATATTCAATATCAGATCTTAAATAAGACTAAGCAAGCAGAGAATCGTATAATAAATATATATGCAGACTTTATTGCGAGTCTTTGACCTTCTATGCCTTCCATGTTTTCAAACAGCACTGTTTTGAATTTGTGTAGAAGAATGTCTTCTGTGCTAATTATTTTTTTTCCCCCCACAGTAGTCTAAGACCAGTTTAATGTGGAATTTAGTTTTTTTTGATTGTGACAGTATTCACTATGGGCAGTACAGCTTTGGTTTAACTGAGTGACAGACTGTCATATTTATACAGAGCCTATCTCGGTCACTGAATTACAGATTTGATCAAATGATGATATTCAAAGGATGTCTAACCTTTTGTCTTATTGAAACATGATCTCTTTTAGGGTAATTACCTTATGAGGGTCTAGCCTTTCTCCAAATCTGGGGAAGAATCATGTTGTTAAGACAAATCAGGTTTATAAACATCTCTTTTAGATGGTTTGTGTAGCATGTTGTCTTTACTCAGTCCAAGTTTCTAGATACTTCCACATTAAAACAAGACAGCAATTCAGAGTAAAATAAGTAAAAAAAAAATCAAAATGATAACAGAAAATTTTATTTAATCAAGTATTGTGCAAGAAAAACTGAATGAAAATGATAATGCTCTTATGGTCCATCATATGTCCTTTGTTCAGATTGTGCAATACTTTGAGTACTGAATTTTATTTTAGTATGGGATAGAAAGACAGACTAGGGACCATGTGGGCCCCCTCCAAAAGCTATTGGGAGAACAGGCTGCCCTGGATTTGGGGAAGGCTGAGGTTCTTAATGACTTCTTTGCCTCAGTCTTCACTGGCAAATGCTTTTACTGCACCATCCAAGTCTTGGAAGGGAGACGCGGGGACTGTGAGAATAAAGACCCTAGGCTTATTCTAGGAGAGGATCTGGTTCGAGACCATCTTAGGAACCTGAATGTACACAAGTCCGTGGGACCTGATGAAATCCATCCATGGGTCCTGAAGGAGCTGCAAATGAAGTTGCTAAGCCACTGTCCATCATGTTTGAAAAATCATGGCAGTCAGGTGAAGTTCCCGACATCTGGAAAAAGGGTAATATAACCCCCATTTTCAAGAAGGTGAAAATGGATGAGCCGGGGAACTACAGAGCAGTCAGCCTCACCTCTGTGCCTGGCAAAA
>JAOEHX010029630.1:5359-15546 GCA_025448015.1 Bolborhynchus lineola
CTATCACCTGAATTAGTCAGTAGCTATTCAACTGAAAACTCACAGGCTGTATGAGAATGTACTGCTAGTTGATAGGATAACCCATTGGTAAAACCAACCCTTTGGCACAAAATATGACCTCCACTTATTTTACTTAGGAAGGACTTCTGTTTCCACATAGAAAAAATTAATTTACACATGTTAATCCTCCAGGACTCACTCAAAAGAATAATTGCTAAATTATCACATTTTATTATCATGAAGTAATAGCTGCTGTGATTAAAAAAAAACAAACCAACAAACACACACAAAACCCCAACAAAATCCACCTTGCCCTGTATCCTCAACGACAGAAACAATACTTTCAGAAATGCAAATGGACATAAATACTTCCTTTGGTAACGTGCTCCCCTTCTGTCAGCCTGCCTCTTAGAGAATACATCCTCATCTTTAGCAGCTCCTTGTGGACTTGTTATATAAGCCACAGTAACAGCCCCTCAGAGGTACCGCAGCAGGTTCCCCAGATGCTGTACTTTGATGCTGTATTTTGCCCACGGCTGATACTTCCTGTTCCTCAGGTTTGCTAGCGTGTGTGTGCATGTCTGCCTGCCTGCCTGCCCCTCTCAAGCTGCGAGAAGAGCTGACAGAGCCTTTGGTTATTTTTCTGTCTCTAGCAGCATCTACCTAAAGCAGCACCAAGTCCCAGCAAAGATCAGTGCTAAATAAATAAGAGTATTAGCTAATTAGGCTGAATATTCATATGGCAAGAACTAATAAATTTTGCAATAAACCACACATTAAGTCGAAAAGAAATCTTATTCATAAAGTTTTTGTAATGTAATCTAAAGATGAAATTACTTTTTTTTTTGTCTTCAGCCACCTAATTGGCCTATGTATTCTATCGTTTAACCCTTAAAACAGTATTAAGAATATAAATGCCTCTGTAGCGTAGCATAGCAAATCTCTCCTTTCCATGTTCAAGCCTTCATACTGCAATAATATTATCCTTTGGGACAAATCTACCTATTTAACACCTAATTAAATACTCACTATTTTAGTGTACTAATGACATACATCAACTACTTAAAATGGGTTTACCACACATTTTGTCATAGGTAATTTGGCTGGGGTTATTTACCATACCATGGATAAACACAAGTTCCTATGTATTTAAACTTCTTACTGAATATTGTTAAAATTGTTCAAATAATCATAAATTCAAGTACAACATAATATTGTACCATTAGCTGTATGTATTTTAAGGCAGAAATAATTATCTTGAAAAAGCTGGTACGAAAGTGTGCCTCAACTAAGCCTTAAGACTTCTAAGTTATTGTCAACCTATTTAAAACTGAACAGTCAAACAAGTTACAGTCAAACAGACAGGCACCACCCTCTGAAGCCTGAAGCAGGGACATAGCTCCTTTAAAGCCATATTAGGTATTTCCACACCTAGCCACTGATTTTCTTCACACTAGTGAGATAAGGAACTGTCAAGCTCTTCTTTTACAGAGATCTACCTGCTTGTGTGGCTGCACCATAAACATGACTACTGAGGTCACCCATACTTAGAATAATTTTCCTAGAGGTCAGAACAACCTTCTAACTAGCACAAGTGAATTAACACCAAACTCCTGTATGGGGACTAGATAAAATGTAATTTCTTGAATTGCCATTACTGAAAGACAGCATTAATTGAGGTTGTCTCAAGATCAGCAAAACTAAACATTAGCTTGCTAAATTTTCTTCACATCCCTATACCATATTTACAACAAAATTTAAAATTAGTACCACAATGCCATCCCATTTTGAATTCTATTGAGGTAGAGATCATTTGAGGCATCGCTAATATGGACAGTGATGATTCAAGAAATCCTACTCAGATATTCCAATGTTTCATATTTCTTAATTATACAAACATGCTTGTCTTTTACTAAAAAGAAAAATTAGTAAAACGTATACATACGTTAAACAAAACCATATAATAGTAGCATATATAGTTTGAATGTCTTTTAATCTACAAGAGTTCCTCTGCCATCATCCAGCTCTTCAGGTGGTTAAAAGGAAATGATACACATCTAGCTCATCCATTCGATCATGCACTGAAGCATGATCTTCTGAAATTTAGGCTACATGTTGTAACTAGAGCATACAGAGGTCCAAGGATCTAATGGCATAAGAAAGCAAAGGGCCATCTTTTCTGTGCCCTGACAATGCTATAGGCTCACTATGTCAATTGACTTACAGGTCTAGAGACCAAAGATTGTTTAGATTTCAATATACATTGAATGCTACGTGGGCATAAAAAAATAAATAAATAATTATTTACCTAGGCTTTCTGTTAGCCTTGCAAACATTAACCAAAAGGCAATAACAAGCAAAAAGCTCACTGGAAAAACAGCTGGTATTAGATGATCATTAAAACCAACCTGAGGAAGTTGGTTTTACTAGTAATTCTGCGAGCAGCAAGAACTAACAGATCTGACTTTCCCACCCCACTGACTTGCACCTAAAAATGTGAGATCATGACCTTATCTTTCCCTCAGTTGGAATCTAATTTGGTTTCCTCTCTTACTTGACCACTCATTTTCAAAAGCTCAACTTTAATGTAAAATTTGGCTCAAATTCTAAAGTTAAAAAAATAGCCAGAGGAAAATACTCAAACAATACAGCTGCTTACACCTCACTTCCCTACATGTGAAATTCTATTTACCTAGTTCAAACAATGACTTCCATGAGTTTAATAAAATGAACTGTAACCTTTTACCATTCACCATCATTTCATAATTGTTGTTGTATTTAAAGCAAATGTAGATAAACAGTCACTTCCTGAGGGCTACTCATTTCATCCTAAGGAGGTCATTAAAATACCTGATAAATTGCCCAATAGAGGTACTTGTTTCTCTCTGCTGACTATGAAAAGAGCTCCACGTGATTAATGTAGAATCAGGCACCTAGCTTTCATACACATATATATATATATTCATATACACAGACACAAATACATGTAGGGCAGAATTCACCCTGAAACATAATATACTAGAAACCTCACTTCCACAGCTTGTTTAAGTATCATAAGCTGCTACTTAGTGTTTGATCCACTTTAATTTTGACAGTGTATACTTTACCACATATTTATTTTTTTTTTTGTCCTCTCTAAAAAGCAAACATCATCAGCATATCACATAACCTCAGACAAGAAAAATGCCCCTTCAAGATTCAGGCACTTAAACGTTGGCATCTAGCAGTAGATTAAATTTAGGTGTCTAAGCTTCAGGTGTTGCCATTCAGAGAGATCTAGCCAACCAGTCTTTAAGAGCAATTCAGGCAATCAGTCACTAGGTCTCAGGTAAACTGAATGCCTCCCTATGCTCCACTATGTTGACTAGATCTTCAAAGACTGCAGTAAGAGTTTAAGAAATCCGGCTCCTGATATAAACCATTTAGGTATCTCACTGTAGAGCTGAATTCCACCCAACCCTGTTCATGCAATTACCTTAAGTGACATTTCACATATATTACAGAATCCTTATTTCAAAATAACTCTGACTTAGAATACACTCTGGGCTTTCAATGCATTTTAATGCTATTTCTTCATGCAAAAAATAAAATTAAATAAACAAAAAAATATTCTACTGCTTTAAGAGTGTAAGAGTCTTCTTCAAAACTTCTGTCAAATCTTTCAAGAGAAACTAGATTCCTCCATTCCAGATGGAATTCTGTAACATGATCCTCCCTTCCCAGTAAGCACAAATGGCACAAGTACACAGATTTTCTTTTGTCAGGGTTTAACCCCAGCTGGCAACAAAGCTGCTTACTCACCCCTCAAACCAGCACATCTTTTTAAGCTAATGAATCTTGGAACTCCTTCACATGTGTATCACTGCTTCATCCAGATGCTTAGTTTGCAGCCTGCTATTAAAGCACACCCAGGGAACATGCAGGTGAACTGCTCTAACCTTAGGCAAGTGTTCTGATCACAAGTCTAGTTATATAAAAATGCATAGCAGTACTATAATTTCTGTCTTAAATATGTTTAGCCTACAGCATGATCAGCTCTGTTCTTAAAAGAGCCAGAAGATTCCTAATCACACCAAACTATCACAAACAAAGTCTGTACTACTGGTTCTGAGAGCCTCAATTTGGCCATTGAAAAAAAAGTACTTTGGAGAAATTACCAAATTATACCCATTCAATGCATCTAAAAAATTATGCACCCAGAATTTAATCTCTGTCACGCTGGCAATTTAATCATTCCAGCTCTTACTAAATTTAAGAGCTTCTGACAACCACAAAACAATCAAGGCGTCTGTCAGGAGCCCAATCCCAAATCAAGTAAGATTTGCACAAGACAGTCAGGTCAGAGTCTCTTACTCCACTGTCTTGAATAACCAGAGGGTATCTGCCCAATACAATTTCCTAAATCAATTCACAACTGATAACACAATTCTGCCAACCCCAAGGATCAAAACAGCCCCTATTTCTCACCATGTTGTAGCTGCAACAGTAGCTCTCTGACATTTTTAATACTGGATGCAGTGTCATAACAGGTTACCCTTAAAACCTTCATGTACCATAAGCAGTTTCACAAAGACCAGTGACAACAGAACTAAGCCCCAAGGCGCTGATTAGTTTCATAAAAGAAATAACCTCTTCAGGCAAAGCATCATCTCCCAAAAAATTTGTACAAACAAAAGTTTGTTTATAAATTGAAAAAGTGTTACTTAACCTAATTATTAAGCATGGCTTCTAATCTGCATCTAATAAGTAACACTAATAACCAGAACTATTATTAATGCAGTCCCCACCTACAAAGCTTTGAGATCAGTAAAAACTTTCTAGATACCAATGCTGAGATATGTTTTTGGGTCTCTCCAGATCTAGTTATCTGTGTTTAGAATAATATCTTAAATTATTTTCTGTAAGAGAAAGAAGCCACCAATAGCTGACTTACTAGGGTTAGACAAAACTTTATCATTTGAGTGAACTCATCAGGTTCACAACTTGGTGAACAACAGTAGCTACTTCCAGTTACTGACTGAGACCAGATCTAAAAGCAAGAGTTTCTGTGTCTTATTGCTAATGCACAAGAAAGTGAGGGCAAGTTCATGGTACAAACATAACATTATAGCATTCTATTATATATGTACAAGAAATCTTACTGTAGTGAGGTCATTCCTTTTAACCATTCTTCCTTGGTAAAAAACCCCATGCTTTCGGCCTCTAGCTTCCAGGCTAAAACTAACATAATAATCTAGGAAGACAAAAAAAAAAAAAAACACCAAAAACCAAAACCAAACAAATGAACAAAAAAACACACACAAAAAAAAAAGGTGAGAAAAAGGAGTCAGTAAGGAAAGGCTGATTTATAGATCTCCAAGAAAAAAAAACCCACGCATTCAAACATTCTAGTAATTTTACATACTTGCACTTTATATTTGTTACCATTTATAATCATTCAAATATGTGCAATGTTTCTCATAATTTCAGTTTCAGAAAAAATGAGGCATTCCTATAATAAACCAAACAGAAAATCTCACACACTTGCTATGCATAATTGATGTGCTGAGCTGAAATATCTTACAACAGCTCTTAAAAGCAGGATGATAAACAACTTTTTACTTACTGCAGAACTTTACACAGAAGTTAAGTCTTATCTAAAACTCCCTTTTAAAGCATTACTTGAATTGTGCAAGAAACTTACATTCTCAGGTTCAACACCAATGTCTTCACAGAACTTTTCTATTCCTTCAGGTCCCACCACTTCATCTGGACCTTCAAAACCAAAAGAAACCAGAATGAAATCTAAGTAACATTCACTCAAAAGGGTTACACACAATAGTGAGGGTACATAGCATATAAGCAACCTTTAAAAACACTGAACTACTCTATAAAGTAGCTATTATATTAGAACCATTCTATCAACTGCAATGTGGAGACAGGTATAATACATAAGAATTAGTACTACAAGCCCAAAGCAAAACTAAACCAGAACTTATATGTTGTGCACTGTCTCCCTACAACAGCAGACAAGCTATTTTAGTTTGTGTATATGTGAGTTTTCAAAAGACTCCGAGTTCCCCCTGACATAGCTTGACTCCAATAACTATGACGGTGAGCTGTTTTGAAGACAACCTGGGAGCCATTACTCTGTGCTGAAGTCATTCCATGAATAATGTTCTTCAAAGACAAATTTTATCAACAATAGAAATATTAATTCTGTTTGAGCTCCTACTACAGATACTACTCTTTCAATGGTGCTAGCATTGTGGGTTTGCAACAGAATAATTTAATGTTAGTTTGATTATGCTGAGTAATATGAGAAGAGTGGTAACAATCAAACAGAAAAATGCTACGCATGTTAGCCATGTACAGAGCAGAAAAAGGTTTATGAATGCAGTGAAAATAAGACCAAAACAGTTAGTTTTGCTGTCACTTTTTCATTTTAACAAAGAAACCCTCTAAAAAGCAGTAAAATAGTGTATTGAGAGAGCACATACAGACACTCTACAACACACTTTGCTTCTCCGAATCTCTCTCTGGTTTGAGTTGTTTCTAAGCCTGTCCCAAAAATTACACCTACTGGGAAACCAAATATTGCTAGAAGCCCTGTTGACATGCTATTCTGAGGTATCTTGAGCATTATGTTAACACTGTTTTAGGGATTATGAACCCACCTAAAAGGTAAGGCTTTATCTTCCAAAACAACATGCCATTTTACAATTTTCTGGCTAAGTTTGCTATTTATACACAGACAGAACAACCTTTTTCTTTTTCTTCCCCTTGATACCTCCACTTCATCATATCCACTGCTGTTACTGTAAGCAGAATTTCTTTTTGAGAGTTGGATAACATATTTTGAGTAACCGCTCACTGTGTGACAAGAATATAGTCAATAAAAATTATTATTTTCCAGTAAAACTAGCTATTCTGAAAATGCAATTAGCCTTTAAGATCACAAACCCCTGAAAAAATGTTGTAAAGAGCATGTCACCTAGGTAAGCAAGGCAAAACACTGCCATCTGTTTTTGACAAGACCTTACACAGAATGTGTTAAGAAAATTAAGTTTAAGTTATGAAAAGAAACAGACACAAGGGTTCACTGGTAATGACAGAGGGTTTGGCCCAGAAATTTTAGGTACAATTCATCTATACGAGTGCTTATCTAATTTTCTCTTTTAATGGATATACTTAATCTCCTATGGTGCGCAATTTGACTGCAATTCTATTTTATGCTAGAAGAATAGCCTAGTTTAAATACTGGTTAACTAACAAAGTATAGCCTCCTGTACTCAGTTGTTGACTCAACAACAAAAACAAAATTTACAGGCCTTAAAAAAGTTGAAAGTATATGCAAGCACATTTATCAGAAGAAAACCAAGAATTATTAGTTTCCTTACAAAAGACTCTTTATGCCCAGAGAGTATGCCTCACACCTAAATTAGAAAGCAGATTACTAGAACCAGGAGTTGTTCATCACTGTGGAAAGTCTGCAAGGAAAATATATCAATTCTGATGTATTTCAAATCAAGAAGTAGAATCATTTGTTGTAACTTGGTTCAACACTGTACTGTCTAATGTCAGCCATTTTATCTTAAAAAATGGCATGACAAGTTACAAAGTATAAAGAAGAAAAAGTCAAAAAGAACAAATACTGAAAAGACCATAGTAAAAACGACATAAATTCAAGTGCATGCCTCTGAAGGTCCCTTCCAATCCAAATTGTTCCATGGATGTAATTTTCATGTCTACATCAGCATACCCCCCCCCCCCCAAATCCAAATATTTGATGTACTCACTTATTTTAAATAAAAACATATACAGTTTTAAATATTAATCCATTACCTGCATATTCATAAAACCAAGCCAGGCACTTTTTGCTTGAAAAATGTTCATCTCCACTTATCACTTTACCAGAGGCTTGTGATCTGCAATAGCTTATAGAAACACAAGTATGATAAGTGTTATTTTAATTTGAGAAATGGGAAATCATTAAAAATTAAATTCCAAATTGTTTATTATTAGTTCAGACTATTTAAGCTGTTTCATGAAGTCAATATACATAACAATGAAGCTGAATTTGTTAAAAGGCAATTGTCCGTAATCCTATTTCAGCACTTGTTGGAAGATAAGATTACCCTGTAATACAACCCTCTCATCGCCCAGTTTATTGCAACTATTACTTTTTCTGAAATACAAAATATCTTGTAGATATTAAACCAAAAAACCCACACACAGATGGTCAAAATATCACTACTCAGTAATTGAAATGATTTATCTACTTATATTTATACATACAGGCATTTAAAGTTAGGTCTCTAATAAGCAGCATGATCTTCAAGAGTGCTGAATATGCACAGATCCCATTTAGGTCAACAGGAGCTGCAGTTCAACATATTTAAAAGTCAGGCTATTTATAGTTAAGCATCCAAATTTGGGAAGAAAACTGGGACAGTTTGTTTACCTTAAACATGTAACTAAATATCTGTAAATTCTATAGATGTTTGGTACACATGCCAGAACAGTAACATGCAATGTATGGTAAGACTAAAAATGCTCAGCACACTCAGCTTCCCCCCGACCTTGTCTTCATCATGTGACACAGTTTCCCTGGGAACAGAATTTCCATAATTTACAGTTCTTTAAAAGAATACATATAATAACTGAGTTCTTCCAGTAAAAACAGTGACCACATGAAAGAATCTTTAGTCAGCATGGTGTTGCAGCACCTTTTCAATGCATGCTCCTTTCAAATACAAGTTATATACTTTTAGAACAAGCTAAGATTATCTAAGAATGAGCTGGAAGTCAATTTTATGAGAGGACTTAAAATTATGCAGCTCCTACACAGCAATTTTAAAATGAAACCATCAAGCAGGAGAAGTACAATTCAATTCTGAGAGGTAGTGAACAAATTCATCTCCCATGCATCACTTCATGCTCCACTGAAAAAGAAATCAACGCTCTCCAAGACAAAGCCTTGCAGCTGAAAAGTAGAATTAAAGATGCACTAAAGGAAAAAAATCCATTAAAAACACAAGTCACCAGAAAGACACAGAGCCATACATTATGTTATTGCTTGCTGGATTTATCCAGTTTAACATACATCCATTTGCAATCACTGGTTTTATTAAACAGCTTGTTTATTTTAGCAAGATAAAGCATGAGAAAACACAAATGCTCACTCCAAATGCACTGTGAGGCAAAAAAATAACAGGAATGCTCCATAAAGGACAGTGTGAGCACATGAATGGTCATTAACTATATGAGTAAATTTAGACTGAAACTGAAAGATCATTAGTGATTGCAGAAAAGGTGTGCTGGCACAGTTACCCAAAATGGATGGTCATAACAAAATGAAAGCCAGAGTACTTCTAAGATCAAGCTTGGTCAGCCCCTGAGAAAGGCCATATGCCACAGTTTCTTGCAACAGCCATTCCCATAGCATTGATTTCATAAGTCCTTGGTATTCTTAAGTCCTCAGGATGTTTGTTGTAACTACTGGCTTAGTGACACACTTAAGTTCTAATTATTGAAGGCAGCATACAGTTACTTTAGGGAAGCCACGCTATAAGCACCTGCTATGTCATACTAATGGATTGTTGTTCTAATCGTAATCTTTGGGTACCACAGCATCGGTGGTCTTTTTATGGAAATGAATGAATAAGATGAATCAGACTCCCGTATTTACTAAAAAAACCTTTCCAGATTTTGTTTTGGAGTGTGCTGACCTCTCCTTCTATTTCTCTGCAAGAGGAAAAAAAAAAAAAAAAAAGAGACGATTTAATGCAGACACTGAATACGGGCAACCTAAAAGTGAAGAGACATGCCCAGTCCAGCAAGAGGGCAAAAGATTAGACTGAGTATGAGGGCAAATGCTGGAATCAGCCCAAATGGTTCAGTGAAAGGCAAAACCAACAGGGAACGGGAACAGTTCCCCAGTGGTTCTCGCCAAAGCATGAAAAAGCCGAAAGCAGCAAAGGCGAGCGGCCCCGCACCAGCACACGCCGTCCCCGGGACGTGCCCATCGGCACCGGGGAGGCCAAACGGCCGAGCTCGGGCCACCTGCACAGCCGGGACCCCGCACCAAGCCCCAGGCACGCTGGGCTGGGACACGCGGTGCGGAGCGGAGTCACCGGGTTCCCCCGTCGGCGGAGGAACGGCCCATCCCCGAGGCCGCTCGCCCGGGACGTGACAGCCGGCAGCAG
>JAOEHX010029632.1:0-16829 GCA_025448015.1 Bolborhynchus lineola
AATATTCATGCATCTGTTAGGAGTACAGACTGGGTAACACAGAGCTTGGCAGCACGCTAACCTTGGGTTTTTGCACCTAAGCAATAGGTTACCTTGCAACACTAACACTCCCAGCCTCTCCCCTCCTGTGAGAGTTAATAGCTCAAAACTATTATCCAAGCTGCAAAATACTCATGTGCCACATTAGAGCCATAACAGCTTTCCACTGAATGAAAGTGTTACACCTGCGTTAACTGCACTACCAGTTCATTTTCTGTATCTGTGGTCCTCAGGTCTCTTCTCATCCAAGTGCCTTTATTCCTTTGCTTATTCAGAATACATTCAAGTAAACGAAAGGCACAGAAGTGCAAACTAGCATAACCAATGAAAGTCACTCTCCACTGATGGTTTCACACAGGAAAGAAAGTCTTTTGATACAGGAAAAGAAAAGACATTTCAAAGTAAACAATCTTCCTTAAATAAAGGAATTGTAGAGCAGCACTGTCAGAAAACATGTATATTTAAAGTCTACATGCAGAATGAACAATTATTTACCTCATTTCACACTCAGTGGGTGTAGTTACTTCATTTTTAGTAAGTATTAGCAAAATAAGTAGAACACTTCAAAATTCTTGCTCATGTTGGAAAAGATTCCAGAGCCTCTCCATATGCACACTGAAGGAACCATAAATATATCTGACAAAGCAGAACTCTAACCTGTATTTGCAGAGGTCCCTTGTCTTTTATGGAAAATGTCCATGAATCAAAATGGGCATAAAAACCTTTCTGGTCCTCTATAAGACTTAACTCCAGTAGTACTGACAGCCTGAAAATTCTACTGCTCATCAGATGTGAATTTCAAATCCGCATTTAGTGAAATTGAACAGCAGTAATTTCTGAAGCATTTTTCTTTACATCATTAAGGAAATCCTAAGCACAGTTGTAGCCTCTGATATCCTAGAAAGACTTTTACAGATACCTTAACATTAAACTTACAGTTAGTTTCTTGTTAGTAGTTACCAGAGGTAGATACTTCCTCAAGATAGGCTGAGAGGAAAAAAAAGAAAGGAGTCAGTCTTCTTTCCCACTCATCCTATCTCCTCACAGGGTAGAACAAGCTTCCAAGTACCTCGACTGCTGGCTCTAGTAAGCACAGTACCACAGTACAGAACTGGTAGCACCCTACTTCCTTCTTAGAGGTTGACATAGACTACTGTATCGCTGTTGAGAAGCTCTATCCATCCTTCTCCCCAATCCTGTTAGTCCCCATCTCATTTTCCTGCCACAAATCATGTTCCCAAAGAAGGGTCAAGTTGGGAACTGAGTGCCAAATTGGTAAAGCAGGAGATACTAGAAAGGGAAAAAATAATGCTGAAAGCCTCTCCTTGTAATTACAGCTGATCACACGCACACTTATGCACTTGCAGTATCAGGACTTGTCATTGGTGTTTTATATATACAAAAACACCCAGCCAGTGGCACGCAGAAAGATCAGCATTTACAGTGTAGTTCATAATAATAAATCATTTAATATTACATGGCTCAAACAAGGTCTATTAAAAGCTTCATTCTGATCTAAAACTTTTTTTAATCTAGGGATTTAATTTACCTTTCTAGTAGAAACCTTTATGGCCTCCACTGGGACTGAGATTTTCACAAGGATTATGTTATGTTATTGCTGTAGCATTAAGTTTACATTTGATTTCTTTGAAATTTACTGTGGTTGCACACTCACAAAGGAACAGTCAACTTCAGAAGCCCCCACCTTCAAATACTGGCTGCTGCCAAGTTGCTGACCACTACAGCAGATGCCTATTGCTCAATGTGTCAGGGAAACAGACCAACCAGAAATATCTCTTCCCACCCCACCTCCTGCTTTATTTTTCAGTTTCCTCATACACTGAGCCACACAAACAGCTCTACCAGCTAAACAGCAGCCCAGAACAGGAATGAAGTGGCCAAAGCAGCTCCATCATACGTAAGCAGCAGATGAACATGAAACCACAGTACATGAGACAGTCAACTTCACACAATAATGGAAGTTTACTTCTATAGAACCAGTAGTATTCTGCATTAAAAAGAAATAAAGTACTTTTAAAAGAAAACTCACAGCCATCTCTTAGCTATCCTTCATTTTCAATTAAAATTCTCCACATTTGATTTCAGTCACTCCTCAGTTACCTTCCACCTTTGTATTTACACTGAAGTGCACAATTAACTGAAGTTAGTCAACTTAAGTAATTTTGAACTTCTTGTATTTACTTTTCTCCCCTCCTTTTACTCTAACTGCAGTGCTCGACAGAGGGAGAGGTATCAAATGTATTATGTCTTAAGCCAAATCAAAACATGTATGGCATCCTTAATATACCAGTGTGCGTTAAGTACATGTACACCAGTGTGATTTCACAGTGTTATAATAGTTCCATCTTCTTCTAACGACTTATGATCTGAATCTTGTACTTCATATTCCATGCTAATGCTGCCTGCTGAATGATTCAAATTCATCTCAGGGGATGGAAGGAATCCATTCTGTGTCGGCTCATGAAGGAGTTCAGTTTGTGTCAACGATTCCAGGCTTTCGCTAGTAGGTGCGGCTTTTGGGATCTGCTGTGGCTCACCACTGTCTTCAATAATAATGTCCTCTTCATCGCTCTCCTCTTCCCCTTGCAAGAAATTTGCTACAATATTTGGTGTGCTGCTTGGAAGGCTGGATTCAGTGGACTGGCCGGAGCTGCCAGAAGTCCGACTGTTCCTCACAACGTTATTTCTCTGGTTTGCTGGTCTTACTGTAATGATCAGGTTTCGACTGTTTGCAATCATCATGTCTGTAACCTGATCAAGGCTTTTTCCTGAAACCTCTATTCCATTCACCTCCAGTACTTCATCATTGACAGCCAGTAAGCCTGTGCTTTGAGCCAGACCTCCAGGGACAAGCCTAGATATGAAAATCCCTGGCACTTTCTCTAATCCATGCGGTGTTACTCTGACACTAGAGCCGTCTCGTATGTAGAATCCAAGGGGTTTGTCAGTTCCGTATTTGTAAAGTCGCACCCTGCGATGGGTTTCAGGAAGAATATCTACATCTATAATGGAAGACACTGGTCTGAAGTCCTGCGGCATGCTAATGACAATGTGTGGTTTCTTCTTGTGATTATCCGGACGTAACACATTCGATAGAACATTTTTCTTCCTCGTCATAGTATCCGTACCAAAGGCACTGTAGTCTGCATCTTCTGTAAGACACAGCACACTGGCAATTAGGTCACTTTATATGCAGTCTACATCACATTGCTACCATGTTTTAGGTTATTTGGAAGATTTCTGGCTTACTACATTAGAAACTTATCTCTCTATACATGAAACAAGAGCTTTAATGTTAAGACATTCAAAGTTTGTAATGCTTTTGGTTTTCTTCTACCAAACTAAAGATAGTACAGAAAACCCCTAAAGCAAGTTAGTAGCAATAGAGATACAAAGAACTAGAGCTGCTTTAGAGGAAGGTTAGAATGGAATGAGTACATTCCTAGAAACATTTTAATTTCACTTGGAGTAATTCCACTTGTTAGTTTTCTCTCCTCGGGCTTCAGATCATTGGAAAAGGAAGAATGAAAAAGGGAAAGCTGCCAGCATGTCTATTATTGCCTGGCTCCTGGAAGCTGGCCAAGTGACCTGGATTCAAACTCCAGAAAGCTTGTTCCACTCCGCACCCTCCTCCCTGCCCCCATGCACTGTAGGTAAAATGGCTGAGGAGCAGAAACAAAGAGATCTCGCACACAAATACTCCACGCCAACCCGTTCATAGAGCAGTGCTGGAACTGCCACAATGTGATACAGAAGTATGCAAATGGCTGAGAGCTTTAAAAAAGAAAACATGCAAGTCATACCAAAACTCCTCAATGAAGAGGAAATGTTCTATGGAAGCAATTCTGATATCCGAAATGCCTATTAACCAAACCAAGCTTCCATTTTTCTTCTTAATATGCTATAACTCCCCAAAACCAAGAAACCAAAACACATCCAGGCCCGAGTTTCCTTGGATTTACACTTTCATTTTTGCAATGTTGTATAGATTTACTGCTGTGGATAAAATAGTCAAGCAGAACTGTTTTGGTTTAACCCTGGAACTCGGAGAAATTGGGATTTCTTTGTATTATCACATTAAGATGCCATTGGTTCAGCCAAGAAAGTAAAAGACACTATACATTTCAATGTGTGAACTGAAATAACTATGGAAATGCTACCCTAGTGTGAAATTTCAGGAGAGCTGTCAATTGCTGCTGAAAAAGTACACAGTGACAGTTGGTAAGTCAGATTTCTTTTCCCCTAGGCTAAGATGAAGATATACAGACACAGACCAGTTATATCTGGCCTCTTCAGATGCTTTAAACAAAAGAGAACAAAGACGTTCTGAAGCTAGTGAAGTCTAATGCTATTCCAGCATGAAATACTAACTTCTCCCTTCCCCAGACATTGGGACTGCTGAAAACAACAAGTTTTTTTAAGAATGACTGCTCTACTAAGGCAGACTTGGTCTTCTAAAAGATAAAGGACAACAGAAAAAGAAACTCATTCAATTTAGCCAACAAAAAACCATAAAGGGGTTTATTATAAAGTGACACCTCATGTCTACACAAAAATAACAACATAGTTCATCAATGCGGTTTAAGAATTGTGTCCTGATGGTGGCCTCAGTTACATTACTGCTTTTCATTGGTTAAAAAAAGCTATTCTACCTTAAGGAAGGCAAAGCTGTTTGCTAAAGACAGACTATCTTTAGCATTAAAGGTTATAAATAAAGTTGTTAAACAACAGACACAAACAGGAATTATTTCTGAAGGCAGCTAAGTCTATACAGCCCTATCCTGGAGTCACTTTTGTGAAAACATCAGTTCCTTTGGGAGGACATGGATGCTTCTCTGGACTATCACAGCCACCTTGCAGAGTTAATTTCTACTTCTGCTGTTTCTCAGATGTGGCTACCTTTCATCCAGAGAGGCATTTCTGCAAGCATTACTCAATAAGCCAAGGCAGCACTAACACAAACTGTTCCACGTGTTACGTTCGACACACCATTGCTCTCAACTTTACGTGCAGCACTCAGAGGGCCACAGGGATGTTTCTCTCCCACTTCACCCACAAGACAGCCTCTGCAAAGCTGCTTCCCTGCTGCCCTAGGATCAGCAGGTAAAAACAAAGCTACATGAAGGAGTAGACTAGCAAGCACAATATGAAGTTTAAGACAAGTGCAAGGTCCTGCACATGGCATAACCAAAGAGCCCAGTACAAGCTGGAGGTCTTGGACTACAAGCTGAACATGATTCCATAGTGCCTTCTACAGCAAAGGCAAACTGAATCCTGAGGCTGCATTCACAGGGGCATTACTAACAGAGACAGAGATGTGAGCAACCCCCGCTCAGCACTTGTCAGGCTGCACCTGGAGTAACTGTGTCCAGTTCTGGTCCTCACAAGTCAATGAAGATGCGGACAGACTGGAGAGGATTCAAATGCAGACCATGAAGGTGATCAAACTGCGCTACAAGGAAAGCCTGAAGGAGTCTCTTGTATTTTAGTATCTAAAGGATGTCTTCAAAAGGGATGGGGGTTTATTTGTCTGTCCTTTCGTTTTCTTCATTCCCCCCTCAGTGAGACCAATCACTAAGACAACCTCCATAGGGACACAGGGAACCCCCATCACTAGAGATTTTCAAGATTCAGCTGGACAGGGGACTAGTTAATCTCATCCAAGGCGCTTTCCAACCTGAGCTAGCCTATGAATTGTGCAAAGAAGAGCAGGAAAGTAGAAGCAAACAAAATAATCTACACTAGCTATACTTGAGAACATTAAATGATTTTTATTTGGTTTTTAGTTTATTTGGGATCCTGAAAGGCTCTCTCAGAAAACGGAATTACTGTTGATCTTCAGAAAGAGAGGTCAAGAAGAAAAAGAAATGTAATTTAAGGTTAAGCTACAGTAACATTAGGTCTCAGCATCAACCAAGGCTTTAGAAATAGCCTAAAATCTGTTCTTCAAATGCCTAAGAATGTCAAATCAGTTGTGTTGAAGAGTGGGTTGATTTAAGGAAAAAAAAAATATCAATCCAACCTCCCAAACCCAAGATTGTAACAGGCGGACTACGGCTGAAGTGTAAAACTGCCAAAAATACAAACTCGACATTTACTCTCAAATGCATTTGGGGATATCTAAATGAAGATCAGCCATTACAAACCCTGTGCTGCATCACTGAGCAACAGGGCTGGTTTTCCAGACAACATGGAACAACTTCTTTAATGTTTGCTTAAAATTTATGATCAAAGGAAAAAGTGTGGGAAGTTTTGCCCTTATCTCCACTGACAACCCATCCAACCAGTTTCAAGTTAGACATCTGGTTGTTACATTGGGAGGATTTTTGCAATTCAATGAGCTGCAATAGCTTCTCTTCTTTGGAACTACAATTGCTTACAAAACAACTTGGAAAGGGCCATTGTGAAAGAAGACACTAGACAGAAGGGTCTTACTTTAAATCTTTCACTGCTGAATACAAAGTAATATGACACTAAAAATGATGATATGGGGGAAGATTTTAGACAACCAGAGGACAATGGTGAATCACATATTAAAATTCAGAATGTCAATGTTTGCAAAAGGATTTTTTTATGTCATGGATTTCCCTTTCCCCACAGCAGTTGCATCTCAGTAATCTCAAAAACAAGGTAAAATCTCTGGTTTTTCGTGCAATGCGTGTTTCAGTAGTGTAAATCTCATACTGCAGAACTCTGGTTTTAAGGCTGCATAATCTATGTTAAATTCAACAAGACTGGATAAACACATTCCAAGGGCCAGGAAGACACTACACGGACAAGACATGTCATTTTGCCTCATTTCAAAAGCTTCACTTTGGTTTTGGTTTGTAGCAGTGACACATTTCTAGGCATTTAACACCACACTGCTCCAGAAGAGCTCTGTTCCTTGGGAAGTTCTCCAAAAAGCCGTCAGTAAGCTGGAAGTATTTCGACTGATTAGTTCTGCAGTGTTCAGACCTTAAGCCATATCACGGTGGGCTTTTTAGAGTAAGCTCATCTGAGGAAAATAGGAAAATTGCACATGCACCATTTATCTGTGTTAGAGTGCAAGTTGCTAATGAAAGATCTGGGATATGGGCACTAACATATAACCTGTGAAGCAGCCACAGTGGATGAAGCTTGGAGCAATGTGGTCTAGTGGAAGGTGTCCCTGCCTTGGCCAGGGGTTGGAACCAGATGATCTTTAAGGTCTCTTCCAGCCCAAACCATTCTATGATTCTACTGCTTTTAGTACAAGAATTGGATTAAAAACAGGAAAAGTGTACCAAAGCACTCTCAGCATCGAGTTTCTTACAAGTGCTGTTCCGCATGCACAGGTTCCAACATTTAAAAAGTATTTGATTTTTAGTTTTTTCCCCTCCTTGTATTTCAAGTGCACCAAATCAGATCCTTGTCAAAGAATCAGAGTATTTGGTATTTTATACATTGTTCTGTCAAAAGTACATCATTACTGGACATTCCCAGCTTGCCACAGCAGCTGTAAAGCTTCTTCACCTTCATAGCATGCCATGTAGCAGTATCTCTCTCTGCCACACAGGCCTTCTGTCCTACATGCTAAGTGTGGTATGTACTCTATTTACAAACTGTAAATTTACACATTCAAGAAGTAGACTTATTGTGTCCTGCAAATGATCACAGAAAGTTTGTGCTCTTTACCCAACAGTAACATCTCTTCACAACTACCTTCCACAACAAGAAATGAGAGTTCACAGAAAGCAGCACCCAGCCTGTCCTCCCACTACTATCAGCTGATAAGGCTTAAAACTTTTGTCCAAATCAAGTTTTTCCACAGTTAGTAGAGAAACTACTCTCAGCTGCAAGAGAACTGGCTTTTCAAAGATTATATAAATACATCTGTATGTGAAAGAATGGATTGGAATGTGCTTTTTAAACAAAAACTGAGATCACAAAAAACATTGGAAGAGAGACGGACTTTAAAAATCTTTCTTAAGACAAATGTACAATCAAAAATATTTAGCGCTAAGCTGGTGCTTTTGTTTTTAGAAACTTACTTAAATTACATGACACACTGTTGAAATAAAAGTATCCCAAACTTGCAGGCCATATATCAAAACATTTCAGAAACTACAAAGCACCAGAGGGGAGGGTTCTTACAGTGTAACTAATCTTAGCAGTTTAATGATTCAAAACTAGCACAGGCTTTAAGAAAAACAGTTAAAGTGACATAATTTGTGGGAAAAGTTAATAGTGAAAGGTTGATGAAAACTCATCTCCAAATCTCAGCCAAGCAGCGTGACTCTGTTTAACCTCTCTTCACTGCTAAGCAAGTGCTCCAAAGCAGGATTCTGCAGTACAAAGGCATCTTTGTTCTGGCACTACCTAATCAGTTTAAAGCTAGAGCAGAAAATATTTTGGCATAAAGCCAGAGGACAAGGTGTTAACTACAGATAGCGTTAAGGAGAATGTCCACATAGTGCAAGAATGAGTTTTCCCTCCACAGTTCCAAACTCGAGGTGGCACAATCTGTATGTACTCATTACATGGTGTTTAAAACAACAGCCCACAAATGCCAAATCTGGTTTCATTTAACATTGCTCAAGACAGATTTTAAAATGTTTTTCTGATCTGTTTGCAAGCAACACAGAGCTACCCATAAAAGTTACATTTGCAGAACCCCCAAATAATTAGTAAATTTGAATGCATATGAAACTTAGCATTTTTAAAATAAGCCCAAATTTATGATGTCTCATATTGAGTCACAAGTTATAGCAAAACACGGATTTAGGAAGTGACCTTTGTTTGTTGGAAGAGGACTCAGAATAGGGAGGATATTCTATAAAGAGCTCTTTAAAAATCAACTTCTCTCAATTTTCACTAAAACAAAGCCTCTCAGTGAAAAAGTCTACCTCAAAAGGCACAAATGAATTAACCAAAGAATCCAGTTTTTACTATAAACAACTTGCAGGAGCTGTACAATGTAATTTAATAACTTGCATGCGAGTTTGAAGGTCGTTATAATCAAATACACCTTCTGTTATCATCTCTATTATTCTTGTATTTACAATGCAAAGGCCCCCATGTTCAACTGCCCTTCAGGGTTTGTGCAGACTGTGTCCACCTCCACCCTCCCCATTTGTTCTTCAGGAAGATGTTTCTCACAGACAGAGTGACTCCTATACATCTGGATTTAATTATGACACATGAGTGTAACCTTTACATTCCAGATGTCAGCAGTACCTGTTCATATGTTAGACTGCAGAGAGAAATTCTGATAAGGGAGCTGTTTTCCAAGAGCCAATAGCCGCTCTTCACTTGCACAATATCAAGCTCTGGTTTAGGTTTAGGACTGAAGCAGTTTAAAATGTTTTAAAGAAATCTGGCTAAATATAATTAGAAGAGTCTACGGGGAATAATGTGACTTCATTTAATTACAGGATCTCCAAGTTTCTTACTACATTAACCAACACACACAAGTGCTTGGAACATCTTCTGGCTTTACAGAACAGAAAAGGTGCTTACTCTGACATAATTTCTGACATTTCAGAGTCACATTATCACAACTGTCACTTGTTAATAAATACAAAAGCATCTTGTTGCTTTCCTTTCAAACCCTTAAGGTGCTCTTGGATGCAACATACTAAGAAGTTAATACTATTTACTAGATTTTATTGTAGTCTCCTCATACCTTCTGTTAGCTTCCCACAAATTCCATCTATCTTCTAAATTGGTAAGACAATGTAATAGAATGTCATATCTTTTAAGACAGGAAAAACTCTCTCTTTTTCCCCAAGTGGCTTTTTACCAAACATCTTGAACTCCCAACTATTATTGCTGGAAATATGAAAAAGGACGAAGTCCCATTAGAAAACCCACAGAAATTTTTCAGGTTAAAGAGAATGCATTGAAAGATACAAGAAGGCTTGCAGGTAGGAGAGTAACTAGTTAGTTATAGTTCCAAAACACCACAGAGCAAAGCGGCCCCTCCAATGTACCATCGATAGCAGGTATTTGTTCAGATATTTGATTTTCAATTTCAGGTGTAGCACGAGTAAAGATCTGTACAGTTGGATGAATTAACCACACCTAAACAAATTAGGCTGCACAAATTCCAATACATCTCTAACCCCTGCAATGCAGCTTTAGAGGCAAATGATCACAAATATATAAAAAAATACCGAATCAAGTTATTTCCTTACCTTCCATCAAATAAACCTGTGTTCTATATTATGCAAAGATGCTAAATGAAGCTAAAGCCTCAATTTAATCATCAGAATGATCAATGCAGTTACAACTAATTCAGAACAAAGCACAGTGCTGGAAGTGCTGGACTCAGGTGCACTCCTGTAACTCCTCATCCAGAAGGCTCTGGTGTCAAAGGGAAGGTGATGACAACTGATACTTTCTACACAGCTTTTCCCTGTAGTGAATACTATGGCATGATAAACTTAAGTGAGTTAATCTTATTTCTAGGTCTGTGCATTACCAATCACTGCTATTAACAAGCCCTCACACCTAAGTAATAAGGAGTAATCCATCATACCTTAAGTAGCAGTACAATGAAGGCATAAGGTGTTAGAAATGTAACACTAGTAACAATCTGAAAACATATGGTGTTAAAATATAAACTCAATAATCCCACCTCGACAAAGTGGCTTATGTGTTCTTGTCATATGGCTACCTTAGGAGATTAAATGGAATCATAGACTCTTTCTGCCTTCAGGTGCTATTAAAACAAACAGTTAATTCCTCTAGCAATTCAGGACTGAAAACATAACTGTTGCTATACCACACAATCCTCAATACAAACAAAACAAACACATTTTGCCAGCAACACAGCAGCTGGCAAGCAGCCACACTGCTTTTGAATATGGTTTTTGTGTCAGGTTGCTGTGGATCTTATTTTTTGGAGTGAGAAAGCTGATAAAAGCTTTTGATGCCCAAGTATTTTCTAAGGAAAGTAAATGTGGCTTAGCAACAGTCAGAAAGAGTGGACATCTTTATAAAACAGCTAAATAAGCAGCAGCCTGTTATTCAAAGAGAAGTTGACTGGCTTATTCTAATAGGAACTGCATAAACATGTTCACCTACGTACATACAACATATGCACACTCATGCCTGTATGCAAGTCAGCTGAAAACCAAGAAGTGCAGAAATCAGGATTTCTTGACTTCTCTGTATTAAAACAATTTCAAATCGCATCACTAGATTTTTCCCTTCCCCTTCACATACTCTCCTGGACAAGAACAAATACAACTTCAAATCTGGTGGGTTTTCCTTCACAGAAAAAAGTAGATGCTAGAAAAAGACATTGAGAACTTTGTGCCTAGAGGACATACTATTTTTAAAGGCAGACCAACAAACTGAGCACACTCACACTTGAGGTTTGCTTAATTGAAATAAGCTTGTCATTTTGAAGGTTTTGGAATGTTTTATTAGAAAAGTATGGCAAGAGTAGGATATAAACTTGGCCTTTAATTTATACTGACATTTAGTACCTCATAATAAGACTTTCAAGACTCCTTTCCATCCTGTAATTCTCATCTGATCAAAATTACAATTTTAAATGAAAAGCATTCAACATAGAGAGCAAAAAGCCCTAGAGGTTTAAAGCTTATTTTCATTTGCTTGTATAGAATGAAAAGAAGCATTTTCTAGAGATTTAACTTGACTTTAACTGAACTAAATACAAGAAAAAAAAAAAACAAAGTATAAATAGGTTGCCTGAGGAAGCTCTTGCAAAACAGATGAGTTGTGAATACCTTTCATGATCCATAATTATCATGGAATTTAACATGATGAAATAGGACTGAAGGGGTTTTTTTCCTCCATACGCCACACTGGTTACTGTATAACTGGACAAACAGCTGATTCACTGGCTTCACGTGCACTTACCTTTTCTCTGAATGAAAATCCTGAGTAGAGGATTAGCTGTGGAAACTGCTTTGTGATAGTTGTCATCATTATTGATAGGCAGCAGGTCTCCATGAATGTCTGTGTATCCTACCAGAACATCGACATTTGGTATCTTGTGCACATGCTGCAATAATCCATAGAACTCCTCAAACTTTCCAGGCTTGGATCTCTCCAGAGAAAATCGTCGGAATTCTGCTCCAAACTACAACAAAAATACATTGTACATCATTAATATAGAAATGTAACATTATCAATAGAACAATTTGAATATTGAACTAGAAATGATAGGGAATTAAAAATGCACTAAAAAGACTACACCAAAAATTTTGCAGTTACAAAAATGTCAGCATAAACTGGCTTTTGGTGTTTGCTTCCCCCCGCCACCCGCAGTTATAACTTTTTCATCTTGGTAACAAAATTCACTAATACAGGAGTTTAGCATTAAGGTGACAAACTAGTGCCAAGAATAACTGCAGATTCTCACACGCTTACTGAGAACAGCCACGTTCTCAGTAAGAGACAGAATTCATACCCAGCACTGACGTTGGTGGCTCAAAACCAAGATTATGATTAACCTCCTACAGTATGTGACTACCTGGAATTGTTCTTCAAAGAAATTTCACTGCACTTCAGAACAGAATGTATAAATTGCTGTACAGGTATGGTTAACTTATGCAAGACTGAGTAGCTTTCAGATTCCCAGTTGTTTGGATAAGAAATGAAAAAGTCACTTTGGCCTGAGACTACACAATATGGCTGCAGCTTTTCAGTACAAACTCCGTGCAGTAAAGCTTTGGTGAGCTGATCTTGCATCAATTCTTCTCTTACCTAAAGACATAGAGGAAGGAGGCAACCAGCCACTACTCCTTAAAAGGATTCAGAAGATCTGCCTACATGATCAAGACTCTTAACTGCAGAGTCTTACAAAATGTGGTTGTTTCTAGATTTGAAAAAAATAAAACCTCAAAACTTAATCACTGGCACTCGACTTTCAGAGGCAGGATTTGCATTTAGTCAGTATGATCATTCAAGAAAATATTCAGCTCCCCAGTCCATGCAAACTTCTAAGTCACCTATATAACAAAAATTTTTTGATTCAGTGGTGGTAGGGATAAAACTAAAGTAGGTGCACGTGAGAAAGCAAGTATCTGAGGTAGACTAGATATACTGGAGTTTTAGTACGCGTAACTAGTAAAATTACAGTGTTCTGCCTAACACTGGCAGGACTTGGAGCAAATAGAATATGGGATAAAAATTACTCCAAAACCTCCATGTCATGTACACATGATGTACTAAAGATGGCCAAAATTGACAGCAGCAGTTAGCTCACTAAAAGCAGACCAACTTGTACATGAACTAGAAGGGTAATAAGCCAATCATTAGAAAACAGAAAAACAAACAAAATTCAGCTGGTAGCATTTTTTGTGAACTCTATTTCTGCTCTACAGTGAACATAAAGACTTTCAAGTAATTGCTTAAAACTAAACTTCCCAAAGTAAAACAGAAGGGCACATGGAACAAAATACTGACTGAAAGTTTGAGCCTCAGTATCACATACTTGGGTATACATTACACACCACAGATATGAAGGTGCATGTTACCAAGCCTCCAGACCATACACACCACAGATATGAAGGTGAATGTTACCAAGCCTCCAGACCACCCTTTACCTCACTTTTGATAACAACCTTTAGGAGCAAAAGCTTTAGAGTTCTCACATACAAATAAAGACATGAAAATAAGGAGACAAGGACCCTGTTGTTAGCACATTAACACCATACTAACACTGACAGCACAGCAGAACAAGCTACACCTACCACCACCCCACCTTCCTCACAAAGCTTCCAATAAAGGAATTATCTGGGAACATTCCTCACCTAGAAATACTCCACTACAGTAACATTAACTAACAATATGGCAGGAGGGATGATTCATACCCATGTACAAGAAAAGCAAAGCCTGCAGGAGGAACTCCCATCATGTCAGAGGCAGCAGGCTTAACCGTGACGTAAGTGAAAGACTTTATCCTGTGCCTCTCAAATCTTCAGCTATGTGAAGTATGAATGCCACAGGAATTGCCCATGCACTGCACCAACTGAAATTGTTTGGCTTCCAAAGACTACATAGTTTAAACATAATTCAGTAATAAAAGTTTAAAAAGCCAACAAGCCCACTTGCAGTTTGGAGTAAATATTAACTCCTCTTCAGCAAGCATGCAAAGGGCCGCATTTTCAATCATGTGATTTTTTTTTTTCTGCTCATTATTTTGCACATAGTTGGTGCAAACACCAAGAGACTAATAATCTATCATTTCCTAACATGGTATGCCTTATGCTCTATAGTTCTATAAAGCAGGTAAAAGTCAAAAGTAAAACTAATCAGTTTCACGATTTTAACTCCCTGAAATGTTTTCATTTGCTATCAAATGGTGCACTCCATCCCATTCCAGGCGGCACTTAGGGGAGACGAAAGATTGGAAAAGTATCTTTAAGAGAAGTCATCTTAACCACCTGAGCTTTTTACAAACACACACTGTTACACTGCTAACTCAACTGGGAAAACACAGCACAAGCCATGTCAGCATACTAGGAAATTATTACAGTAGCACTTGAGAGACATCTTAAAGTCCCCAGCAACACAGCATACTGCTGCTATGCTGTAAACTTCCAGCAACAACAGAATATGAATATGAACTACAGTAACCATCTGTTTTATGAGTATATTAGATTTCATTCTGAAAAGAAAAAAAAAAAAAAGGTCAAAGTCTTAAGAGAAAGCACAGGGAAAACCTGAATTTTGTATCTAGAGAATGAGAAGTTTATCTGGGGCTTTCATACAACCACTGGGGACTCTAGTTTGGGGTATATAAGTTATTTGCTATGACAAGAAAAAGGGCTAACTTGAATTAATATACTGTGGGGATTCCCAATGGCAAGTTCAGCCCAGTTCCCAAGTTGAATAAACCAAACTAACAGAAGAAATTTTCTCATATAACTGCAAGTACAGCCAGGCTGTGCTGGCACAGCTTTGCCAGCTGGGCAGGATTACTGATCTGCAATATCTAAACAGAGATCTATACTTCACTTATGAGTGAAGCTTATGAGCCCTCAAACACTAGACCACTCCACAGTAATGGTCCCCTTCACCTCCCACATAAGGACGGAAGAAGCTTTTCTTCCTTCTCTTTAGAATAGCTTATTTTCATAAAAGGAAGAGAACTCTTTTACTATATTAAAATCAAGGTGCTGTTAAATAATGCATTAGTGACAAGTAGTTCTAGGAATGCCTTGAGACCTGCTACGTAATATGCACTTCAGAGAAGCCCTGTTTATTAAAACTCCTACACATCTCCATACAAACACCAAAGAACACATCACACAGGCGATCTCTAGATATATTTTAAGTCAAGGAAAACACAATGGGGGAACAGTAAAAGCCTTGAGTTTGGGGCAGGGGACACAAGCATTTTGTTTGTAGGCACATTGTAGTGATTGTTTTCTGCCTTGTAAGAGCGCAGATAAAAGAGTTCCCCAACCACAGTAACAACTATGCTTAACTAGTATTTGGCATACCAGGTAGACCTATGCTTTCTGGTTTTGACCACGTGAAAAGTTAAGACTTTAAAGAAGTCATCCTCATTCAAGCTACAGAGACAAACTGTATGTTTTCTAGAAGTTTCAGCACTGTAGCAGGCTATGCTTAAAGACACACAAGTCTTGACCACTTCACCTATACCATAGCTGCTGTGACACATGACTGGCAGGAAAGGAAGATACAGGATACACGTCTGCAGACCAGTTTAAAATAAAAGCCAACAGGAGACACATTTTTCTACCAGTGGAACAAAAAAACCCCAACCCTACACCTATGTAGCTGCAATGACAATTTGTCTAGACAATGAAAAAGGGGCTTCAACTCAAGCTACCCAGATTTAGCTAATGGCTTGATAATCTGCCTAATACTGCACATCCAACACTTTTACAGTTATTAACAGCAGAATATCAATAAAATATGACAAATATAAACCAGAAAATAAAAAATCTGATTTCTTTCAGAAGTTTTGCCGAAAGACTTTGCCCAACGAGCACATGAGAAATTAGCAACAGGAAGAATGGATGCAGATACACCCATGAGAGAATTTACACAACTGTGCAAAGCTCTGACCACAGAAACTGTTGTATAAAGCCAGAACATACAGATACGCATGAAACAACTGCCAGTGTCAAACCCTCAGATAGCCCCTAAAAGAAGGCAAGCTCTATTTTAAGATAAGTTAGTCAGGGCTTACCTCTACCAATGCAAGTAATAAGAATATGTTATACCCCACCAAAAAAAAAAAGGCACAGAAAAACCAGTCACTAAGTTAAATATTAAAAAAAGAAAGAAGTACAGAAACAGTCTCTAAGTTAGTAGAGACTTTCTCTAATTCAGACGGCAGGTTTTGGAAATTACAACTCTGAACACCACTTTTGGCCCAGTTTTACCAAACTTTCCTTATCTACTTCTTTGTATCCTTTTCAGTCTATGCAGCAACGAAGGGCGCAACTCCACCAACCTGCTTTTTAAGAACATCTCAAAAAACGCTTATTTCCCCCGCAGGCAGCGCTCCCCGTACCCAGCTCCCGCTGCCTCAGCCGCCCTGCAGCCGAGCAGCCCAGGCGCTAGCTGGAGCGCGGCCGGGCAGGTGCGGAAAGCAGAGGGCCCGGCGGACACCCCGAGCCCCGCGGCCTGAGGAGCGCTCCCACCACACCGGCCCGTCGCCCTCGGTGCCACCAGGTGAGTCAGCAGCGTTCCCTGCCCCGACCCCGCGCCGTCCTTCTCCACCGCGGCACCGTGACCAGGCGCCCCCGCAGGGCAGGGCCGGGCCGGCTCACTGCCCGCCCCGCCGCCGCCCG
>JAOEHX010029635.1:0-27515 GCA_025448015.1 Bolborhynchus lineola
GCAGACCTAAACCATGACGCCCTCCCAGTGCTGTCCTCCCAAGGCATGCTCTCTGTTGCATTACGGATTTTTTGTAAACAACAGGGCCTGTAGGGCAGAGGTTCTGTGCACTCATAAAATAAAATACATGGAAAAGTGGGCCATGCAGGTGGGTGGGTCACTCTGAAGGAAAAGTAGAGCATCCCAAAGGATACTGCTGAAAAAACTACCTCAGGGCCTCTGCTTGCTTGTACAGTCTGTACCCTGCAAGTCCTCAGGGGCACAAAAGCTAAAAGCAGGCTGGTAGCAAGTCAAAAGAAACCGTTGATTACTTTGTGTACAGGCTAAACCTGGCAGTCCTTTATTCTCCACCCTGTCTTTCAGCTAGTGTTAAATGTTCTCTGGCAATCCCTCAAAACACCAGTGTACATGGAGCATAAAGAATGGTGCCTCAGGTTTCACACATACACAGAGTGTCATATTAGTATTCTGTGTACCTTAATTTTTATAAGCTGAATAAATAGACCTTCTGAAAACATATCATTGAAAGCAATTACATTTACTCAGGCTGAAATTGTGGTTACATTACTGTGTTATTAAGAGTGTTATAGCAGAAGTGCCTATAAATATTCAACATCTGTTCTCTCGAAATGTGTAAATCGTATTGTTATTAGGTGTTACTGTGTTAACATTTGCACTAAAACTATGCTCAACTTGAATTAAAACTATATTATGAAGATATTTATTTGGGAAAAAGAACCCAACCCAAAACAAAACAAAAACACAAACCAACAAAAAACCCTAAACCAAATAGAAAAAGCAACCAAGCAAACAAAAAAACCTCAAACAGAAGGGTTTTCTGGCAGGAATTTGGAGACTGCTTCATTTTTTCTCTTTGAAAAATTTTAAACAGGAAGATCACTATAATAGAAGAACAGCTGAATTCTGTTCCTTAAAGAACATCTAGTTCTTTAGAATGACCTTAAAGATCACCTACTTCCAACACCTCTGCCCTGAGCAGGGACACCTTCCTCTAGACCAGATTGCTCAAGGCCTGGTCTTGAACACTGCCAGGGATGGAGCATTCACAGTTTCTGTGGGCAACCTGTTCCAGTGTCTCACCACTCTCACAGTAAAGAACTTCTTTATATCTAACCTAAATCTGCCCTGTTTAAGTTTGAACCCTTCCTGAACGATGGAATATAAACTAGAAAAATGGAACAAGATAAAAAGAGCTCAGAGACATATGTGGCAATTATCATACCAGTGTCAGAACCATTGATAGACTTTTTCCTGAAGGGAGTTTATGGAAGTTTATGAGTAAATTGAACTCATAAATATAAGTGAAATAGATGTAAGTGTGGTAATTTAAGTAGTTAAGGAAGAATTATCCCAAGTTGTTTAGCAACAAGTGACAAATATAAAAAACACAGTCCCTCCCAAAGCACAATCCCATCCTTTCATTTAACGTATTTGAGGACACAATAGAGCAACAGTTCATTTTTTTTCATCAAAAGGAAAATTAATAGAGAAGGCCTTCAAGCTCCATTCTTGTCAACTGAACCATATTGAAACTACAAATGAAATAGCAAGATTGCCTTATAAATAAATCAAGAAAATGCAACTATAAAGACCAAAAAAATTTGCATAAATAATTGAAATTCTCATGAAGTCATCGACCTCCAAATGGTCAGTCTTTCAAGAAAAGTACAAGCTGTCAAGTGATAAAACTGTAGGAGTTAGGAGCAGTGTATGTGGAACCCAGTTAGCTATCAGAAGAGCTAGATACTTTTTCTGACTGACGTTGGCATTCTTCATTGAAACAGTGTGGGGAGGTACTGATTATCTCTGCAACTGTCTGGTTGTTATGGTAAAATTGTGATAAAAAAGAGCAGCTTATTCTTTGTCTTACAAACGGAAATGCTTCAATGCCATATGCTGTATTCATACATATTACTACATTGTTATTCATATTCATGATCAAGCTTGTTTCAGAGGGAAAATTAAATTCCATTTCATTTAATTCCATTTCATTAAAATAATTCCATCTTTCTTTCTGTTTGGCAGACAACTAACATTCCCCAAACATTTCCACGGACATAGGTTTGGATGTGTCCAAGGCCAGGTTTGCTCTGCCTTTGGGAAAGCAAACTGGCCATCTTCCAGGTTCCAACACTATCTAGCGTAGAAATAATGCTAAAGGCAAAAGAAACCCAAACCAAACCAACCAATGAACCAACCAACCAACCAAAAACCTGGCAAATGCAACGTAAGTAGAAGTTTCATGATAAGCAGAATTGTACTGAATATATGAAGGGAAGTTCTTGTATTTCCATGATTTATCTCAAATTTGACATTGTGCCATATCTAAAGAATTAGTTTATGTAAAGAAATAAGGATTGCACTGTTGTTAGTGATGAAAAATAATAAATTATTTTTACAACTACCTTAAAATGATGACCAAGTAGTGGAACAGAACAAAGTGTGAAGTGAGATCCGATACCTTGACACAATTCGTCATGAGTTGGACCATCTATGCAGAAAAAACATATTACAAGCTAATTGAATATTAACTAACTGTGATAGAACATGCTCTCCCTACCAGAAAGTGGTTAAAAAACTGAACATAATTTGGACAATAAAGACAGGACCAGTACAATGCAGGACAAAATCCACATGTGGAGTAAAAGGCTCAAATCATGAATGAGGAAAAAACTGCCTGAATGATGAATAATTAAAACATACATGTAGTTGTATTTGCAGTCTTCGTGCTTGAGGATCTGTCTGTGTTGCATGAAGCATCACTGAAAATAACAAAAAACTTATTCTTACCCTAGATAATTTCCAGTTTAAGTTAAAATACCAGGGTGATACAGCATACAAGATTGATATGGTTAATAATGACAAGGAAATAAATATACTTGGAACACAGCTTTTGAGCACCAAAGATTTTTGTGGGGATGATTCTCAAATGAAGTAAAAAAAGCACTTTTGTTTCAGGAAGGAGAGAAAACAAACAAAAGGAGGCTAATAAAGGCAAGAGAAGACATTTGTCAAAACAATCCAGTTTCATCAGAAAATGGGTATTTTTCAGTAACTACTTAGGAAAACCAAGTCGTGTTCTAATTCAGTGTAAGTTCTGGAAGTCTTCTGCTACCAGTACTAATAAAGTCTACTGTTTTAAGTAAGTACTAACCTAAGCATGATCAAGCACTAGCACAAAATAGTATTAAGCTTTACTCTGAATGAGTTATAACCAAAAATTTGTGCTGTCTTAACAAGGGAGTATTTCACAAGATAAGGCTCTTTTTGTGAGACAAGTAGGCCAAGAATATCAATGATAACTGACTATTTTGGTAGATGCCCAGACCCCCAGAAATGTATAGTTAAGGAATATAGCTACAACTTAGCTAATGGAAAGAAAATGAACAGCTTTTTTATCTACCCACCTATCCTTCAGTCTACGTATAGCAAACAGAAAGGGGAGATGAATAGCACTGATTATGTACTTAAGAATACAACCTACAGAAATCAAGTACTTTGTTTGTCAAAGACAAGCTAAAGGGATGTCTTCATCACAGTAAAAACACTATTAGAGGAAGCAGAAATTTAGTAGAGAACTTCTCAGTTTGATAGGCAAAGATATAATGAGATTAAGCTGGACACTATGGACCCTAGAACTCTGATGCAATTATAAAATATAGTTGAAAATAATGTGCAGAGTGCTCTACTAGTTTTTCAATGTCTCAGTCATAGATAAGCTTTAGTTCATATGTATTGAAAGCTACAGCAGGACTTGCTGCATGGAAGACCTGTGTTCTGTGTGGTTCAGACGGCTTGCCATCAAATTTTGATTTTGTGATGTCTTTGGAATGGATGGGTATATAAGCCATGAATTTCTTATTCCTAATACATAAATATAATGGGAAAAGTGAAAACCACTTAGCTTTGGTTTTTCTGTCCACATTTAAGTGAAGAATTTATGCAGAGCACATTAAATGCTCTTTACCTTGAGAAGCTCTTACAAGGACGAGATTGTAAGGGTATTGAATTATGACTTGTAGGAAACATCACTAAGATTCAAGTTGTTTTGACCTTTCTGAGCTGATGACAGTTTAAATAGCAGTCCAGAGTTTTCAGAAAGCTGGTGACATTATGCTGCACAACGTACTTGTGCCTGAGCCTTGAATCCCACAAGATGGCACCACATGAATGTCAAATAATAAGCACTGCCTTTAAACCAGAAAGTGTCTCTTTATTTCCATAAGGTAAATCAATGACTATATTTGCTTAAGTAACATTAGGACAATGCCATTGCTATTTCATAGAATCTTTGACAAAACATCTTTCAAGCAATCCTACTGATGCAATTAATGTTTTATTAGTTAAAGTGTGTGAAAATAATAATTTTTGGCTAAATCTTCATGACACAATTTGTTTATTGCTCTACTAAGTATAAAATCTACTGTAATATTAAAATGACCTTTAAAAACAGAAGTACTGTTTTCACAGTATGCAAGCTTAATAGCAGATCTAGAATCTGGTGGCTTTAGGGGAAGAGCAAACTCTAACAACAGATGAATTTCTCAAACCATTTCTCATTTTTATTCTAAGTGAGAAAAAGAATTTAATAATGAGAATAACAGCAAAAAAACATATTTAAGATAATTGCCTCTAATTAGAGTGTTTGTCCAGATTTCTCATGAGGCAGATTTTGCAATTAGTACTAGCAGTGAGGGTATTGGAGACAAGGGTTCAATGAAGCTTGTGTCCCCAGGGTTAAATCATGTATCTCTTGTTTTAGGTGAAGATTCATAGATAAGCAAGTTATAGCATCTGAGAGACTTTTAAAATAAAAATACACTTCTGTTACAAATAGCCAATATAGCTTTATCCACAAATTTCTGCTTGAAGTTTGAAGTTTCATTTGAGCTGTGCCAGATCAGATGATCCCAGAAGGTCTCTTCAAAGCTAAGTGGTTCTGTGATTATGATTTGGAACTTTTTTTTAAATTTGTTTTTTCTTCAAGTCCATTCTTGATTACTCACATCCATGGCCTAATCACATCTGCATTAAAGCTTTCAGCTAGAAAATACAGTTGATTATGCCAATATAATAACAGTGTTATAACCAGCCAGTATCCTGGTAACCCCTCCAGATGGCCCCACATGCAAGTTGTGCAACTATGCAGTCTTCAGTATGTAAACATTTGCCCAGCACTGGTATTTAGGAGGAGAGAAAGAAGTCCTCTCCTAAGACCTGCAAGTGAATCTATCATACCTATACATCCAACTAGTCACATCAGCTCAGTAACCTGGTTGTCTTCCACTGACAACAGAAAATCACAAATCCATTTTCCTTTCTCTATTAAATGGCTAAAAGAATTGAAGAAGCAACACATTTAAGTGCTGTGAGAAGTATCTAGGTAATTTTCTGAATCCACAGTGAAATCTGTGACTTTATTTGCTGTGTTGTCAGCATTAACTGATGGGCTTTTACATTCCAGTTTCTTGAGGTTATGTGAGAAGACTGCAATCTATCAGTTGCCATTAGGTCCAAAACCACTACCTGCCATTTGGTTTGCTTTGTAACTGAAAACATATGTTATGGTACAAGTTTCCCTCATATTCTTGTGTTTCTTTGACAGAGATTGTCTGAATATTAGGTAGTGGTGAAAAGATGCTGATCTGTTTCCTCTGACACAAGAAGTTTGCTCCAGTCATCTGCATTAATTATACAAAATCAGTATAAGTCAGGAATAACAAGACAGAACCAGGATACTTTTAGTCATATCTGCTGAGTGATGCTGGAAACAGAGGAATTCTTCAGGGCTTACCTTCACAGCTACATCATGGTGCTGTAGAAACAGCTTTAGCAAATTGTTAGATTAATTCTACAACCTTTCTTTGTCCCTGTCTTTCCAGCTGTCTGTCCCAGTGCTTAATCTGTTGTGAATTGTGTGGAAAAGAAGAAGCTGGAGAAGAGCCTACTGCAAATATTCTTACTCCATCGATCCCTGAAAGAATATAGTTAAATTAATTCCCTTATTCCAAAAAAAAAAGATTTCCTCGTGACTTGAAAAACAACAGCTGGGTTAGTGGTTAGCTGGTTAAAACATGTGATTACTTGGTCTCCTTTTTCAACATAAACATTAACTCCAAATCAGAATATACAGCATATTTGTCCAGGACAACATGAAACTATGAATAAACTAACAACTCCAACCAGTTTACATGCCAGAACTAAAAACTTCAGCCACTCAATTTCTTCAGTAAAACATCCAACATTCATTACACTTGCAAGTAAGTCTTGTGGGAGATTCAGTGCCTCCCACATGTGAGCCAGTCCACCTACATGCATTATAGTTCCTCTTCCACCTGGAGACAAGCACATTAAAAATGCATCACAGAAAAGTGCATACTATTTTGCTTTCATTCAGAGGAAGAATTTTCTGTAATCCAGTATCACACCCAAAACATTTGAATTGGGCTTGATCTAGGCTTTTCTTTTTGAAGTGTGCTGTGATGACTTGGGGCTAGATAAATAGGGAGCATCATTGATACCAGAGACTAACTGGATGCCCGAAGTACAAGTTTTGTGCGTGCGGTTAAGAAAGATTATAGCAAAAACACTTCATAAGTAAAATGGAAGGAAAAAGTAGAAGCACAAACTAATTACAAGTTACAAAAATACAAAAAGGTAAAATTAACAGTGTGACTACAGGAAAGAATTACTTCTGTAACATCTGGAAGGATGTTAATTTTACAAAGTGTAACCTGACTACAATTTTTAATTTGTTAGTGGATGTTTATTCATGCATATTCTTTCTTTGGCAACAGTGGTATGACTTGGGTGAGCAAGTGATCTGAGTATGAAAACCATAAACCTTCAGGGCCAAAGGAAGCACAGCTTAAGAAATAACGTACTTTCTACTATATAGAAACAGCTAATACATTAGTATTCTCCATCCAGTATATTCATATTAACCATACAGGATATTTATGGACATAGGGGTGAAAGCAGGATTTCTAAACTGAAAATTTAGTCAATATAACAATATTATTGAATAATAGATAAAAAACTATGGATGTAAATTATCAATGTTTTATATATTTGTCCAGAAGCAGGGAAGATATTTCTTGCCCTTTAAGAGCTCTGGTGTGATATCTTTCCATTCTGTCCAAGGCACCCTTCCTGATATCTGGGGGAACATCATCACAGCAGATGTACAATAAGATGCACAGATCTATGGCATTAAACTTAAGATGCCTAAAGAAGCCAAGCTTAGACATCATTTGGTCTTTCCTTCTGCCCCAAGGCTGGATCAGAGATGTCTGTGGCTATCCTTCAAGGAATTTATTTAGCTTGCTTTTGAAAACCTTCAGCCTTTCCAGTGGGACAGGCCCTGTCTGGCAGAGCTGTGTGTATTGCATGTGGGTCCTGGATTCCCACCCTTGAGGGAGCAGCTAGCCCCCACTGCACTCTGAGCTATCATCCCCCTGAACAATCTGGTGCAGTGCTTCACTGCAAAAAACAGTCTTGCTCCCAGCTTAAATCTTCCCTGCTGCATTTTAACCTACTGTTATATTTTGTGTTCTTGAACTTCTGGGAGCTTCACTTCCCTTACTTTGCAGCAGTGTTTTAAAGATTTGAAGACAATCACTATGTCACTTTTGATATTCTATTTCCTATGGTAAACAACTTGAAATTGCTCAATCCTGCCTATATATTTTGTTTCATAAAATTTTATTTACTGTCATCTGTAGTCTTCAGCTGATACACATCTTTCTTGAAATATGATGCCCAAAACTGGTCAAAACACTCCAGCTGAGACTCTACCAATGCTAAGAATAACAGAAGGATTACATCATCTGTCTATAAATGATACTCTGTTTATATTTCTCAGTACAATATTTTTCTCTTTTGAAGGAGCACAGTATTGTTAACTGATGTTGAACTTGAATTTCACAACAGTCCTTAAAACTTTCTGTGACAGTATGAGGTATCCAGTTATTCCATATGTTGCGTATATTGTTGCTGAATCCTGATTTACTGTAGAATTTTGCATATTCTCTTATTGAATCAGAACAGTTAGGGTTGGAAAGGACCTTAGTATCATCTAGTTCCAACCTCCCTGCCATGGGCAGCTATCTATTTGCCACAAGATTTCTCTCATTTGTTAAAATATCTTAAAAGGAGTTTTTAATCTAGGTTCCATCCACTACATCCTTGAGATTACAGTCTGTTCCCTTCAATCTACCCATATGTAGATGCCTGTCCATGTTTCTTGTATCAAATATTTCCCCTTCCTCTCAGTGATATAATTAATAACACATGCATTCACTTATCATTTTGATTCAATATTAACAGCATAATATGATGAATAAATTTTGTCAGAAGACTTTGTCATGAAACTTCAGGCTATTGTATCATCTGGTCTCCTCCTTGATTATTCAGTTTAGGGTTGCTGCTGGAGTGGATTGGCTTTAGAACTTGGCAGTGGGGTGATGGAGAAGCAGGTTCACAACAAACCTTGTACATACCATGTTTCTGTAACTTTTACTTATATTAGTATCAGATATTATTTTTGTCAATTTCTGGAATTCACTGATATTTTTAAAAATTCCAGTCTTCTGCCTGTGAAAATGATGAGCTTTAGTTATCTTTCTGATGAATTAGGTAAACATGGGCCTGATGCTTCAGTCCTTTTAAAATGGAAACTCAGCTCAGCCAGATACGCAACTGACGTGTATCAGTACAAATCTATTTAGCCTAGCGAGGAAGCTGACCTGTGTTCTCTGTTTAGCCACTGGGAACCTTCTGAATCTGATTTTATCAGAGGTCTAAGTATTTTTCGCTCTTTTTAGACCTTAACCTAAAGCATTTGAAATAATTAGGAAACATTATTTATTTAATAGCAGGCTTGGGATGATTCCCTTTAAAAACAAATAGTGTTGAAAATGTATCATTATCTGTTTCTTGAATACAGGAAAAGACTGAAAATAAGTATGTCTAGATCTGTCACTTCAGGCAGGGAATGCATCAAAAGGTGTGACAGCTTTAAGGTAAAATGCTGTCTTCATCTCAAATTATTCAGTAGAAGTAAAGAGCATTAAATCATCAACATTGTCATCATGGCCTTAATTATCTTACCTGAAAAAAAAAATTTTAAAAAATTGATGTAAAGTAGACCTTAGTCACATAAAATCATTTATAGTCTAAACCAGGGGTTTCCTAACCTGTTTTATAGAATGGTAAATGTACTTCACGTTTTCTCATCTAGCTCCAACACAGTCTTTACTTGGAAAGTCTGCTTTTGATCTTCCATTTAATTTTAATATTTCTCAGCTAAAGTTCTCAAGCAGTCATTTTTGCTTACTCTTATGGAGCATATAAATCCTTCAGTGACATCCTCCTCATTATACTGTTTAGAAGTTTGGGCAAATACTTAACAAAGCCTTTCTGAGGATCTGTGTTGTATCGCTGTATAAAAAAAAAAAACCAAACCCAAGCAAATCACCTAAAAATCACTACCTTCAGTTTGCCCAGCCTGATATCAAAAGTGATTGGAGATCTTTTCCTATTTCATGACTATTTGTTATCTTATGAGAAATGAATTTGGTGATCTCACTCTGCTTTCTAGTGAATGTGTTAGCATAATTTATGACTCCCACAGAAGAGAAGGCTGAAAATATAAAGACTTTAGAACAGATTTTTCTTTTTCTAATATAAGTCATCTTGTATTTCTGCTGAGGGACATAGCCTGGCTTAGGCCAGGGAAGATTGAACTCTTGGTGTCGGTGCTTCTCCGTATGAAGACACATAAAGGAGCTATATAGAAGAATTTCTCTAAAGCAATTGGTACATCCTTTGTCCTTCTGCAACAGTTTAATCGCCAATATCAACTTTAAACTCAGATATGTTTAACACTATATCATGGGACTGGCTGTGTTGTGAGCTCTGTGAGTCCTGCCTCAGGGGGACAAGGGTTTACTTTTTAATTAGGCAAAGGTGACCAGCTGTCTTGGTCAGACAGAGGATGACTGGATCTTGAGTAAAACCTACTGCATTTTTTTTGTTACCCTACTGGCTTCTGTCAAGATGCTGATTTTCTGCTTTCTTTCCCTTTTTATTGAATTACAAGGCTGTAACTTATTCACAGCTTCATTTGCAGTTTCATTCTTAAGGATGGAAGAGGTGGCCTCAGTCTTATCACCTGTGTCAGGATATATGAAAGACACTGACCTAAAATAAGCTGTTTCTGTGCTCACTGTCTCCTGGCAAATCCCTCATTTTCACTCACAATGCTGACCCCAGTCTGAGTTCAGAAGCTGTCACCTCAGTTTATTTCTTGTTTTGTTTGTTTGTTTGTTTCCTTTTTCTTCCACTAGAAGTGTCAGCCCTTTTGTTACGATGGACCTACCTTTACAAAGTTCAAGGCTGTCTTGGCTTTACAAAAGCTGTCTTGGCTTTACAAGGATGTCTTCTTGCTTCCTGTCCCATTTGGTCTCCTCCGGAGATGAGTGTGACCTAAGCTGTTATGCTGTACACTTAGTGAGCAGTGCAGTATGTATAGGTATCGACCTGTAAAAAAAATCTGGCTTCTTAATGTGCTTCGATTCATATTCATTACCTTAGGCTCAAAATGTAGGATTTCCAGAGCCTGATATTTAAGATATGTTTTCCTTAAGAACAAAGTCAAGAAGGTAGAACTACTTTAGATATTTGATTTAGCATATGGTTTATATTTCTGCATGAGAACAAGAGGATGAAACTGAAAACAACTGTTTACAGTCTTGGAACATCCTCATCTACTTTTACCGTTCAATGTGATAAAAAGTGAAATGAATGAAAAAGTTATGATAATCTCCCAACTGGTTACTAACAGACAAAATTGGACTTGGAACATGTTAGCTCAAAAATGAAAGGATGAGGAGCAATGGCCATAACTGAAATACAAGAAGTTTCTCCTCAACCTGAGGAAGAGCTTATTTATGTTGAGAGTGGCAGAGCACTGCAACAGGCTGCCCAGGGAGGTTGTGGATTCTCCTTCTCTGCAGATATTCAAAACCCACCTGTATGCGTTCCTGTATAACCTGCTCTAGGTGGCCCTGCCTTGGCAGGGAGGCTGGACTGGATGATGTCCAGAGGTCCCTTCCAACACTAATGATTCTGTGATTCTTCCAACCCTAGCCATTCTGTGAGAAAAAACACTTCTGAAGTTGAATTCCTACTGTGCAGAATGCTAATGAAACTGGTGGATCAAGAAATCATGCCAAGAAAATGGTATTAACTTCATGACAATTGTAACCCACACTCAAAAATTACAAAATATGATATCCCAAAAGCTTGAGCTCCTCCAGTCCTTGAACATCTCTATTTCTGTACTTGAAAAATTACCACCCCATACTGACATTACTACCTATATTCTTTGCTCTTCATAGTGGAAGTTCCTTAGTATAAGTGATGATTCCCACCTTGCTGTTCTCAATTAGCTCCTTTTCCTCTACTATTCCACCCCTTACTCTTGTTTCACTTCCCAGTCCTTTGCAAGTCTTCATCCTGAAATACCTTCCTGAACTCTTAAGCAAACACACAAAACTGTTCTGTAGCAGATAATTTCCTTCCATTTCACAATCAATGTCCATGCAGATATCCCACCTTTTCATAATTTTCCCACCTTAATAACACCCTCTCTGCCACTGTCCTCTGCATATGAAGTTGTTGCTGCACCATGGTCATCCTTACTCCACTCATCTTTCTCCCCACCTGCCTGCCCATACACTGGCCCTCTCTCCCCATATCCAAGCTCTTCCCTATTTTCCATCATTAGCAGAGCTGAGGTTTTCTCCATGGGGCTTGGCAGGTCTTAAGGAGAGGAAACATTGGACCTGCTTCTAGAAGCATCTCTGTGCTTACTGAGGCTTCTTTTTCCGTGCATCCCCATGTGAATCACAAACACTCTGATCCCATCAGCTGTGTGTTGCCCAAGGAAGGGTGAGGCTGGGGATCTTGGACAGATCTGGTGCTCCAGAAAGAATCTGTTTGTAATCACGCTAGGCATCAGCAGAGAAGAGAGTGTTTGAATACTTCAGGGTGGTCACCTTGAAATATTGACTCTGGGGATACACAAGGTGCTGGTTATATGTAGTCTTCACTGCAGAATGCCTACAAGTACATGAGATGTGTAAAAGTAGTGGGGTGGCAGGGACACCATATACAGTTTTTCAGGGAACTTAGAAACACATTCATACAGATAGAGTGGCTTTTGGTTCATGGAGCAGTGTGTCCAGGAGACCAGAGCTCCACTGGGACCAAGAGGGGTAGGAAAAAAGTGAGAACAGACTGCAGATGTATTTCTCAACAAGGATATGAAACTGTGTGTGATTTTCTGAGGGGACAGCAGCACAACGTGATTCAAATGTCCAATTGAGTTGTCAGCTTTTAGAATTGTATATTTAAATTACGGCCTGGTTTATGTTAGGATATATATATTCCCAACATTTGTGTATCCCCCAAATTCCCTGTTTAATATCATGATTCAAGTGGAATGATTTTAGGCAGACAGCCTAAAAGCAGTAACTCCAGGAGGTCATCTGACCTCTGAAATGTAAAAGCTTTCCAAGGAAAGGCAGGGTCTTGGTAAGGCCTGGTTCCTATCTGTTTACCCTGAAATTATTTACAATATTAGTTTGAAACTAACAAACAAGTATACAAGTAGCTCCCATGGATTGCATATTGCCTTTGTAAATTGTTTGGATGCTTGAGTCAAAAACCTTCAATTGCAAAGCATCTTAAAGAATAAAGAATTAGAGTTAAGAAGCACAGTACATACCTTCTGAATTATGCCCTATCAGCATATAACATTATTGATGTAGATACAAACTAGATGTCTGGCAAAAAAGAGCTGTAAAAAACTATTACTATGAAAAGGGATCATTTTATAATTAGAGAGGAACAATTACAGAAATTGTACGTTTGTAATTATTGCAGTAGAAAATCCAGAAGGCTTTTTTATCAGAATATTATCATTCCTGCAATCTTCCTTCAAGTCTATGGGAGGCTGGAGCCTGTGTTTCAGGTGACAGGAACTGTGAGGTACGTAGACTACAATGAGATTGATCCAGAGGTGAATACTAAATAACTTCCAGTGGAAGTTGGTAATACTTCTTTACGTGGCTTTAGTCTGCAAATGAAATAGAAATGGTTATTTTATTTCTATATACAATGTTTTTTCTCCCTTCCTGATGCTTTTGTCTAGAATTACATCTTGGCATATCTTTGAAGGTCAGGAAGTGCAGGGGAGATAGCCTGCTGCTTATGGAAGTGAAACAATGTGAATGTACAACTCTCTTCTTTCAAGCAGGTTTGTTTTTTTTTTTTTTTTTTCACAGATATAAGAACCGAAATAACATTGTTATTCACTGAAGCATACTGCTGGGTTTAGCTAGCTGAAGTCTGTGCTGAACTGGTTGCAGGCTCAGTGAGGATTCTTGATGGAGTTCTTATGCTCAGGTATACATTCCCCTATGTAACTGTTTCAAGTTGTGAATAGGTTTTATGTGTCCCAGAGAGATGTGTTGCTAACCAATTAGCGCTAATAATATTACTTTCTCTTTCCTACTGATGTCAAAGTAGGCTTTTGTAGTCAAATGTTGTGGGAAGAGGATGGGCATCTTAATTACTGAGGGCTGGATCTTGCTGCCTTGAAGGAAACTGTGGGAGGAATACAAAAGTGAGTGAGATTCCTTGATCAGAAAAGAAATAGTAGAAAGCCAGCTTCTTCTTCCCCCTGCACAGGAAGTGCTGGGACCCCCACCTCTAACAATTGTAAACAAGTCTGCAAGAGACTCAGCAGTGGTTGGACTTTGTTCTCTTCAGGTTGGTGAAGCACTGCTTAAATAGGACATAGGTCATAGGACTTTGGTAGAAATTAAAATCAGAAGACTGGTTTTATCTTCTTTGTAGACTCCCCGTAGCACCTGGGAAATGAACAGCTGTCTCTGGGCTTCCACACCTTCAGGATTCTCAGAAACCATTTGAGTCATCTGAAAATATTCACCCTGACTGCCTGTACATACTTATTTTCATCTAGGTATACATATTTATTTTTAAACTTACTGCTATTTAAGCTGGCTTTAACAGGCACGTAATTTTAAATCATGTTTTGTGTGCTGTAATAAAGCAGAATATAATGACAAAGACGATTCATTCTGTTTTCCCTTTAAGACATTTTGTGATACAGTATAGCCTCAGGATTGACAAAAAAAACGCAGCAATAATCTGTAAGTATTGGACCTACTGTTGAGGAGCTTAAAGCTTAATAGCATTTATATTACTGATAAGAGGGTAAAACTGCAATAGAATGTAGGCACAGTAACTTTTCTGTGGACTGCTTAGAGCAGAAACTTAACAAGAATGAATTAAATCAGTATGAGAAACTGCAAATATAGATACTTATTTCTTAGAAAAAAAAAAACCAAAACAAACAAGTTTTCTTGGGATTTGATTAAATAATCCATGTGATATTTGTTATGATTCATATCTTTATTATTCTTTGCCATCATTTCTTACTATGCAGAATAGTCAATAAACCTTGTTTAATAGGAATGTATTTAATCTACAGAGGAACAAATTATATCTTGATTTAGCATAGCACAGTAATACTATGATTACAAAAAGCTTAATAATGGTGAGTGGATCAAGGTGTGCAAAGGAAGTGTCTCTTAGAAAGCTGCTGTGTGGTAACCATATTACCACTAATGGAGGTACGTAAGTTGCTATGGACATGCATGCTGCTAGCATTAGGAAAACTCTGCTTATGCTCCTTCCTCCCCCAATTTGTTCCTCATGGTTCACCCTTCTTTAATGCATGTTTTGATAAGAAGGTGAAATGCATGTTTTGATAAGAAGGTGAGCAGAGAAGAGAGGCTAATCACTTCTTCATGGTTCGGAACACAGGGATCATTTGACTGAAACAAAACAAAAGCAAACTGCGTGGGCAGTGGAGGCATGCTGTGCTGGTATCCTGTCTTTCAGATAGAATGGTCTGTGAGAAATACACTTGGCAGGAAAACTAAAAAATTACAGTTATGGCCTCGTTGCTGGGTTTTCTTATTTCATGGCCCCTAGGTTTACCTGGGTGGCAGGAGAACTGTTTGTTACAGTTCATTTGGATCCTGTCAGTCCTTCCTGCCCTCCTGAAAACTCCATGCTTCAAAGATGAATAAGTAATAAAGCAGACAGAGAATAAGTAGTTTCCTCTCTTCCCTGCCCATGACCCAGACAGCATCCAGTAGAGAAGTTGCTATTCACCTGCAGAATGGAAGGAACACTGGCTCCGACAGCCTCAGGTATACCCTACAGCTACTTTCCAGCTAGCTGGGGGGTAGGCAGAAGAGGTATTCTGCGACAGGTTGCCAGCTACAGTGATAATGACTGATCCAATCAGAAGTTTCCATATTTTCAACTCCTCATCAAATAAGCATTTTTCTTAAGTCAAATCAGCACCACAGGAACTGCAAGTCCACAGCAAAGCAAAGACACAGAACCTCTGACATGCTGGTGTGCAAACACATTTCCTTTCTGGCCTTGGCTTCAGAAGTTGGAAAGCAAAGAAAGGAGGTCAACGCGAGATAGAGGAAGGAAATTGAGTGGACAAACTGTGGATTAAAGATGGCACTTGGGATCTTCACATGAGTTCTGTGCACCCACTTCACACGCACAACTGCTTCCTGCCTTTCAGTCTCTCTTCTCCCCACTGTGCAGTCTTCGCTCCCCTTATCTGTACCTCTCTTTTTCAAGGCAGAGACTACAATGTCCTACTGCACCTGCCCAGGTGTTTCTGGGCACAGGAAAAAGCGAAACAGCCCACTGGAAAATTGTTCCATAGAAGGGTCTGTGTGTGACAGTGATGGTGATTGCAGAGTTACAAGGTTATATGGCAGCTTGGGAGAGCACATTACTGGGAGGAGATTTACTTTGAAGACATCTGTGGACCATATATCACCCCATCAAAAAATCCACAGAGACTTTGCCACCAGGGTCTCTGCTGTAATTTCTTCTTGGGCTACTTGGCATGTGATCAGGAGGTGGAAGAGCTCAAACCATGAACACAGTGAAGCCTCTGTATCCACTGATATGACTGGTAAGAGTACTGCCATACCCTGAGCCACAGCAGGTGAAAACAGATCGGCTTTCAAAAATCAGCTGTGTGCCCATGTGGTATCTGTCTGGATGCATTTGTTCAGGTTGCCCCCCTCAGTCCTTTTCCCCCATCACAGCTCACATTAAAAGATTATTTGCTGACAGTGTTACAGTAGTGCCAAGGAATTGTTGATCCTTTGGTGTCAGAAGTTCACCAAGTACAACATAAGAGGCCTCAACATTTTAAGTAGAACTCAGATATCTATCTGTGTTTTCTCTTCCACAGAGGTTTAAGCTAGCGTGATTTCTCTTCTGTTTTTCACAGGTTATGTGCAAACATGAAGAATTGCGTTGGTGTGGTTGTTGTGCTACAACTTACTAAACCAAAGCAATTTGGTCACAAATCTTAAAGCAGATGGTGATGTACATCCAGGTGGCGTTGACACTAGGTTTTAGAGCAACCAGATGTATCCATGATCAGTAATTCAATAACAAAAAGAAATTGCCAGCAGAACTGTCACTCCATTACAAAAAAAAAAAAAAGAAAAAAGAGGCTGTTTTAAGTGTTGCTGAGCACATAACCTTTCTGAGATTGGTATCTTGACTTTAGACAGACAGTATGAACTAGAAAACCTATTCTCAGAAACTGGCTCAGGCAGCAAGGAATGGGGAGCATGTGAATTCATTGAGGCTGTGCCTTGATACTGTTCAGCAACAGAGCTTCTATGAAACATCTCCAGCAGCTTAGGCTTGCTGCTACAACTACCTTAGAGGTCTCACTGCTTTTTGAAAATCTAAAAACATTTTTCATATGTACGTAAGCCTTTGTATAAGCCTTGTAAGGTCCAGGCATGCAGCTGGTGCCCTGACATTGGGTTGGACCTTGGCTCGTGATGAAGTCTGAGCACTGCCTTGTGTAGAGACCTCACTGCAAAGTGCACCTTGAAGCTGGCCCAGCAAAGTACTTGTGCTGTGACAGGAATTGCACACAGGCAGATGTCTTCATGTAACTCAAGTCAGCAAAGGGAGGTTAAATGGGTAAAAACAAGGCAGGGAGGATGGGAGCACAACTACATTTTCTTTGCCAAAAGTTTTAGAGTTCTTTTTCTCCCTTGCTGTGGCTTTAGTAAAGCTAATTCACCTGTTCTAGCCATGATTTCTTCTTGAATCTTAATTGGAACTTGCTGGTTGGTAGAATCTTTAAGATGAACAGGATAGTTTTATTAGTCTTTTGTTACCAGTAGGAGAACCCAGTCTGCTTTCCTTCTTTCGTAGGAAAAGCTTTCAGCTATTTTTTTACTCACCCTACTCAAATTTGAAAGAAATGTGGGGATGAGGTAAATTCTTCTTCTGCCTTTGTAGATCCTCTGTGGGATTGCGCTGAGTGGTTTGGGTGGCCCACACTGCTGAACCTCTTGAGCTAAATGCAGCATCTGCCCCTCATGTGCTATATGATGAAGGCCGTTGGTAAATGTTACATTCCTGACACTTATTCTCCCATTGTGCAGGTTGGTCAGTCCAGTGCCCACTGACAGAGATCTGCCAGTTTGAATAACCATCTCCTGGTCACTAATATAAAGAAACCAGAGAGTTACAAAGAACAATACATAATGGCAGATTATGTATGTGTGCACCCTTGTGTACATCTACATTTATACATAATTTTAGCTAATATCAAATTTGCAAAATTTATAAAGGATCTAAACTTGCTCTGGCTTTTAATTCCTTTCAATTCCTCCAATCCTTTACCATGTAACTCAAGCTTTGATATTGCTGCATTAATATACAGTGAAGTGGAAAACCCCAACTGCATTTCAATAGAATCCATATTGAAAATTGGAAAATAAGTTTAAAGAAAATATTTTTGAGTTCTGAGATTTACCAGGCTCTAGGAAAAAAACTACATTTTCAGCTGAAGAGAAACTGGGAAGCCAGAGCACAAAGTTGAAGAAAGATTAAAGCAGTTGAGAAAGAGAGGAGGAGGTGAATGAAGGAAAAAGAGGTGGGGAAAGTATGAAAAGGTCAGGCAATTTACTAGGAAGGCAAAAAAAAAAAAAAAAAAAAAAATAAACAGAAGATGGGAAACCAAGAAGGAAGAAGGAGAAATTATAGTTTTCAGCAGCTGGGGAGAAGACTTGAATAGAGCAGCCTTTACGGTGCACAGTTGGAAAAGGAAACTGAACAGTATTAAATCAAAAAATTATGGTAAAACAGAACTTCTTCAAGAAACAGCAGAGAGAGAGTAAAGTGGTTGCTAAATGGGGAGGCAAGCTGTCATTTGTATCCAGAGCTGGTGACATAAAACCAATCATAGCTTCGACATCAGATGTTCTGTGAGAGGTGTTGGAGATCCTGTTGCAGAGGTGCAAATTAAAATATACTATCAATATTATGTTCAGCTGAGGGTCTTCAGCAAACTGATGGGAGCAATTAGTACAGCTGATCAGTTTATCCTTTGAATACTGGTCTGCTGGACCTAGTTTTTCATAACATGATATTAACAAATATTTGTTTAAAGCCATTAAGTTACAAATTGAGAAATTAATGAGAAACTCCTGGTAAATATGACCCTGCTTTAAAGCAGACTTGAGATTGGTGGCAAGGGCTGAATTATGATCTTCAGGTAGGTCATCAGTGGGAATGGGAGAGAGACAGTGTGACTTTTCTCATTTTCTGACTCTAGCTTTTTCTGTATCAGGTTTTGTTGCAGTCTTGTTCTGTAGGTATTAGAGAGATTCAGGCTCTTTACCATGGGATCCTGCAGCAGAAGCCATAATGTCCTTAGTTTCCTTGCATATTTAAGCTGAAAGTGAGAAGCAAATCCACTTTCTATGCATATGTTTTATTTTGCTTACAAGTATTTTTTCCTACTGTATTTTGCAGTTACTTCTGCATTCTCTACTATGTGACAATCTTTCATGAGGATTTTATCCCCATATTATTTCAATAAATTATCAAGGTATTTAGCACCTATTCTAGATTTATTCTAAAGTAAGAACATGGCAGAGCAAAATGGGGTTGTCTTCCTTCTAATTTCTATGATAAAAATAAGAAAAAATTCCAGAAAAATTAGGCATGGACATGTTTTCTCTGGAGAAAGGAAAGAGGATGCCAAGAAAGAAAATATATGGTTATAAAATAGGCTCTGTTTACTAAATGGTAATTACTGATGAGATTCCAACCTGTTTTCAATGAACTGAATAACAATATTAATATTTGTAGTTTTAGTGCTACTAATGTAAATGGCTGAAGACCTCCAGTTCACACTCCCCCCTGCAGTGTTTTGCCCTCTGGCAAAGGAAATATGTAAGGCATGATACATCAGCAGAGAAATACAATAATCAGCCTCAGTCACAAAATATTGAAAACTTGATGGAATAAATTATCTGGAATGAAGGCTGCAGAAAGGCCTCAGAGGAAGTAAAAAATGTCAGTATTGTTAAATTCTGAGCTAGATCCTTTAGGATCTCCACAGGACTTTAAGGGTGTGACTTAGTTTTGAACACAATCCAAAGTAATGAAATGTCAGCAGAGTGCACTTTGTGGAAAAACTTTGTTGCTTCAGATATTTAAAATTGATTGAAGCAGAAAAAAAATACTGGTGGAGAATCGTGCATCCTAAAAAGGAGGTGGAAATAGTATTCTTAGTCCTTGTGCTTCTAAAAACCCTCATATTATTCTGATGGTAAATATGGGCAATAAAATGGGAGAAATTTATGTGCATGTACAGGAAGTGTTACTCCCTTATTTACCTGGTGGACATAGCTGGAATTTGTAGAAGGCATGTGCATATTTTTGTTTCACAAAACTCAGGATCAGAACTGGTTATTTGCTGTCACAAAAAGAATAAGTATACAAAATATTTAATGGATATTCATTGGCAGGCTGAAAAAGAAAAGACCGTTGCCTTGGAAAGAGCCTACTAATTTTCTCCTTTTGACCCCTTTTTGTGTTCACCTCCAATTGTTGTGTGCCTGTCCCAGATCATGAGGTCTCCTATGTGGATGCATGAATATACAAGAACTTTTAAATAGGTGCTGCTTAAACAGCATTAAGAAAAAGTTCCCAGAAATTTGTCACATATTTTAGTGAGCTATTGCATGCTGTAGCAAGTTTCTATAACATACTGAGATGGGCATGTGGCAAGTGAGGCTGAGAATGAAAAACCCAAGGCTTCCAGCCACCTTCTGCTCAAGAGGAAGCAGCAGCTGGAGAGTTTTAGCAAGGGCTTCCCAAATGGAAGTGCTCTGTAAGAGTAATCTGGGGTTCAATCCTGCTGCTATAGGCATCAATGACTCCTTTGGTGCTGCCATCTTCTTGTGATCAGGTCTTAAGCTTGGGACCTTATCCATGGGTTTTTTAACCTGTTGTCATTTTTTAAGCCCAGCTGTAACTCAGAAAGACCATACAGTCTATGGGGTCTCAGGAAGGATGGGGAGGAGAATCGAAAGAATGTAACTCCCACAGGTTGAGAGGTTGAGATAAGAACAGTTCAGTAACTAAGGTATAACAAACTGCTACTGCTGCCACCAATAATAATAATGATAAGGGAAACAATAAGGGAAGAGAATACAACCGCTCACCACCCGATGACAGAGCCATGAACTAACTCTTCTGGGTTCCTGCCCCCAGTTTATATAGTGGGCATGACATGCTGTGGTATGGAATACTTCTTTGGTCAGTTTGGGTCAGGTGTCCTGTCTCCGCTTCCTCCTGGCTTCCCGTCCTCCCTGGCAGAGCATGAGGCTCAGAAAGTCCTTGGTCAGAGTAAACATTACTGCCACAACTAAAAACATCAGTGTTATCGGGCTGCTCCCAGTCCGAAAGTCAAAACCACAGCGCTGCACCAGCTACTAAGAAGGAGAAAAAATGGCTGCTACTGCTGAACCCAGGACACCTGTGCATGACAACCTGCAAGTAGGATATTGTGTTTTCAACTTCCTGCTCTGCAACATGTTTTTCTGAAGTTCGGGTGTCCCTACTCTCCTACATTTTGCCCAGTATGACTGTTTATTGCCCAGTTTCAAAACTATTAGATTTATGCAGCCAAGACAGGAGTTTCTTGCTCTGCCATGCTGGGCGAAGAAAGATGTTCTGGGACAGTGAAGAAGATCACTGAGGCTAAAGGACTGCTTTGTTTATTTCCCAAATTAGGCACAGGGCTCATTTCAGTAAGTGGCATTTTAAATGATCAATTTAGAATTACTTCATTCTTACCATGTTATTTTGATGCAATTAAGGTTCAAAAAGACTCTGGAGCTTCTCTTTGATAAGCAAGAATAAATGCAAGATGAGTGCAAACTTTTAGTGAATATAAAATAAAACCTTGCCTTTTCATGCCCTTGAAGAGTATTGTAATGAAATTCTTTACCAACTCAGGTACTTACCGTAATAAATCCTATAAATCCAGAATGATTCTCTCCTACCTTTGCCTAAACAAGATGAAATCAAATAAGGCTCTTTGTAAAATTTTGCATTAAACCTAAGTTACAAATCCCTTGAACAAAGATTAGGTCTTGAAATGGGGTACAGAGGTAGAAGTAGATCAGGGTGGTGCCTATGGTGCAGCAGGTTGCTGCAGGGCCAGCAGGAGGTGGAGGCAGCACTGCAAGAGGAACGCTGAGGTGCCTTGGTACAGAGCCGTGTAAGGGAGAGAAAGACCACCCCGGTGGGGCACCTCCTTCAGTTTGAAGATGAGGTGGTCAAAAGGGCACAAGCTGTGGTTCTGCCTCGGGTGATGCCTACTGGTAGAGAAGCATTGTAAAAAACAAGTTCCGCTTAAAAGCAAGGACCCAGAAGTTTTAGCTGTTGCCTTCAATTGCTAACAAGGGAAAATGATAGAATTTAATATGAGTAAAAAACAGACAAATCTTTCTGTACAGAAGTTGTTTACTAGTAAGTAAGGCTTTAATTTAGAAAAAGAGCTGATGTATTTGAACACACAGTGAAACTAGAGAATCATGTAGTCATGTCATTACAGAGCTCAGCCCTTCTTTTGTCTGCTGTTTTTTTTTTTTTTGTCACTTTTCTCTTTTGGTTCACTTGAAAATGAGAGCCTCATTTCTTTTCTGGCACTGGAAAGGCACAAAGCCCCTTTGTGTGAGTCCACCCTCACAGGTCTGAGATTTCATCCTCCCATTGTCTGTTGACACTGGTGGAAAGAGCAGTGTCTTCTACTTCTCCTGTAAAGCAGCTATTGCTATACAAATAGCATAACGACCACAAGATGAAATGACCTGGCAGTGAAAATTGTAAGGAAACTACCCTTAATTGAACTAAAAAAAAACCCAAAAATGACGCTATTCTTTGGAGTATTTAGCCTGCATTCAGCCAAAGTCTGGGTTTTTTCCACCTTTTTTTTTCCCCCACAAAAATAGCTTGGATTTCTTACAGCAAATGGAGGCATTTGTTCTAAAGACAAGTTTTCGGAAGTGTAGCTCTGCCCACACCCTTCAAGCACCATCTATTATGTATCTGGGGGAAAGCTATGGAAGCATAAAGAATCTGCATATCCATGCTTTATGTACTGTGAATTCAGTCCTCATCAAGCCTTTAAAGAAGCATCTCCTCAGAGAAAAGCAAATGTTGCTAGTTGTGTGATGCCAATGAAAGCAAAATTCTTTATTGACTGAATCGGATTAGTTAATTTAGTCATACATGGCTATACAGAGTCCCTGACAAGCATGTGAAAAGGCAAGCTTTGGATCAGGTTAAGAGAAGTTGTATGAAGCCATGAAAATTCATCACCTTGATAAGTCATAGAACATCTGAATTAGAACAGCAGTCATAACGACTAAATCAGAGTCCTGAGCTTTGGTCATACACCTGACAATGAGGCTTCTTTTCTTATAACCACAAACTTCTTTGTGTCTGGAAATCTTTTAAGATCATTACTTGAGAACTCTTTCTGAGTGATGAAAGAATGCCATTGCCTGCTTAACCTCCTGCTAAGAAAAGAACAAATGAGGAATTCAGTCTTCCGTAGCATTACAGTGTTGTAGCTGTGATGATCCAACCTAAATGCATAAACAAGTCAAATGGTATAGCAAAAAGTGCTACATTTTATTAGGTCAGATGGCATTACTAGATAAACCCTTTTTTAGGGAAAAGTATTGCAAAGGCCTGAAGAAAGACTTCTGCACCCAAAAGCATACCTGGTGTTTCCCAATTATATCTGCTGAACTGATAAAAAATATTCAGTGGAAGCGCACTGTTTTCTAGCTGTTCTGTCCCTTGTGACCCAACATAGAGCAAGGGCTGGAATAGTTGTGAGGTTTTGGTAAAAGCCTAAAGCAAGAGGAGCTTTAAAGTAGTAAAAGCCACTTTGGCATTACATCTCACTTTTGTTGCTTCTTGGAGAGAAAGTGGAAAGGATGTGCATGTAAAGAAGGAATTTTATATTGCCTTTCTGTATTTTAATATGTATTTTCTCTTTACTTGAAATAAATGGCTGTTGTTAATTCAATCAGTGGTTAAATACCTAAAACTTTCAAGGCTAATTTTAGACAATAATCCTTGTGTCTAAAGAGAAGCAGACCTGAATCCCAAACCCTTCTGGCCGTGTCACAAAGACAGTTTAGAAGTAAAAGTTTTGGAAATAATTCCAAACATTGCCTAGTCTTACTTTCATACCAAAATCCTCATTGGTCTCTGCGGATGCTTTTCATTTTAGTGTGGTCTGAGATACATGATTTTTCCTTTTATTTTATTTTTTACTTTCTTCCTCAATGACTTATTTCCTTCCTCCTGTAAAATTAAAAACCTGAGTGGAGAAAAAGTATGAGTAATTGTATGTGCTCATTAATCCCTGTGATTCTAATTATACACAGGGCAGGATAATTGTAGTTTGAAGTCAAAGCTGGCTGTACAGGTCTCATTGAGTTTTAAAATATGTTTCTAACAAATGGTTTTGATTAGATTCAAGTGATGGTGCTGCTATTTTGGGTATGAAATTTTCACAGGCTATTTGTGCAGTTTCAAGAAAAAAAAAAGAAGTTGTTTTTTAACTTTAAAAAAGGTTTCTATCCCTAGGAAAAGCCATCCTAAGAGTGGATGGTGACACACTTTAAATATGCAGTTATGGTGTTTCCTATTCTCAGTCATGATACTGTCAAATTCAGTAATGCTTAAAATTGATATTGAACTTGTGTTCTCTTTTACTATCTCTGAAATCTTAGGCTAATGATTCACATTCATATATTTTAAGCTAATGCAGATTTATGGGACTTCAAACTCAAGGAGCCATATGCTTCCTCAAGCAGCAGAGCACGGAGTGAGTGAGATGCTTGAAACACACCCCTAAAGTGCCTGACACATGCTTTCTTGCCCAAAGGAAAAAATAATCTTTATATTAAAATAAACAGTAGCCATTTCAGATCCTTAAAAGCTGCAGAGTGCAAAGATCTGGTCCATAGCTCAGTTAAATTAGTAAGGATTTTTCTATTTATTTCAATCGGTGGTAAAACAAGAAGAGCTTTGTCCAAACTGAAGTGTGGAGAATGTGTTAAAACAAATTGGCTGAGGAGCCTTGTCCTGCAAAATTAAAAATGGTAGAAAATGAAAGTTATCTCATTCCTTCCTGTAAAGAAATATTTTAGAGAAAGGGTAAAAGGGCAATTAACTTTCAAATTACTTTGTAAATAGTTGGGAAATTTGGACGTGTATGAATCTTCTCTGTTCTGTGACTCTTGGAGATCTCTGTCAAAGAGAGTGCTGCCTGGGCAAATGCCAGCCAGGTCCAGGGATAATGTTCTTGCACATGCCGGCCCTCTGCCCCTCTTTCTCTGGGCTACCCTTGATGCTTATTGCCTTGAGCCATAGCAGGGACCACAAAAGAGCAAAGACAATTTTAAATTGCTTCCCAGCAGGAATTTTGTACAAAGATCTAGCAGCTACATTGTCATTCTCCATTACTGTAATATTGCAGAAAAGATGGAAGAGGCTTTTAAATTACAAATCTGTAGTTGTAATGGAATAAAGCCTCTGAAGAGAGCAATTTGGTGCTGAGGCAACTTCTTTCTGTCCTCTGCTCAATAGCAATTTAATTTTAGGTGGTTTGGATAAAATTACATTCCTCTTTGGTCTTTGACAGAGGATCAGAGCTTGTTTGAAGACTTTCTGTGTAAGCCAGGCACCTCAGCAATGAGCGCATTTGGTTGCTGAACTGAGAAATCAGACAGTTCTGGTAACGAAAAGCTGTATGTTCTTCAGTAATCTACTTTCCCATATGCATAGAGTTCAGCCCTGTAAATCTCCTCATGAATCACCTTGTTTATTTCCACTCTCCCTGATTAATTCTGTGAATTCCTCAGTGCTGATGTTTGTAAGGGGAGGCTGTTCAGAAGGCCTCTCACTAGGCCCTTATTATTTCTGTTTTCCATTTGCCTCTAGGAAGCAAGAGTGTCAGCAGCAGCACAGAGGTTTGCTCATGTGTTTATTTTATTAAGGTGATGGATACAACTATCTATTTAATGCTTACCTATGACTACAGCTAGAATTAAATCAATGGATACCTTGTTAGTGTTTTATAAATTTAAAAAAGGCATCTTATTTCACTGGATATTCTTTCCACTGCATTACTGGGGAATTTAATAATATGGTTATGTCATTCTGAAAACATGGGGGTTTTTGTTGCTATTTTTTTTATTAGTTGAATCATTTTAAATGACTTGTATTGTTTCACCTGTAATAACAAATGATAAATATTTACAGTAGAGGGAGCAATAGCATCATTAGTGCTTTATTTCTCTTTGGCTATCTGTCAGTTGTGTTATAGCTTTATATAGCAGATATACAGAAAAACAACAATTATCTAGATGAAATGATGTGGTGTTTTCTGTGCCGAAGTTTCCCTCATGATTCATAGTAACTATTGAAAGAATATTTTATAAAAAACCAGAAAGTTTTGCTTAGGGAGTTGTCTTACAATACAGCTGGGTGAGCTGAACAGCAATACTGTTTCCACCTGAAAGAGATTTCCTTTTTCAATTGCTACCTTAAAATTATGCTCTTATCAGAAATTCTGAATTACAATCAGCGTATTTGGCACCTTCCTTTTGAAGCTTGCAGAATGGTTTAAAACCTTTGTGAGTGTTGTGCTACCTGTGGTTAACAAGACCCTTGTGGTGTTGCTATGGAAATTGTGAGGTTACAGTATGCACACACTGGATCCTCTGCATGCTCAATGGGAGTGGGAGAGGTGATGGTGGTTCAGCATCTCTTTGTTCAACCACATGTCCCTTAAGCAGGAGGCAGTCAGAAAAAATAGGAAATGACATGAGAAAAGGCATCTTAACACAGGATGTGTCTTAAGACTTCCCTGCAGTGCAATGTGCCTTACAGGTTCTTTGTAATATATACATCAGCCTTCCCAGATTGGACTTTAACTGCAGGTCAAATAAAAATCAATGCCATTACTGGCCAACCCATTTCACTAATCTTTTTGGGTGGTCACTTGAGACAGATTTCTATATAGTACAATATATTTCCTTACATGAAAGAGCCTCTTGAAAAGGAAGAGGAAGATGGTTTTGGCACCGAAATGTCAGCTGAAGTTTTTGTGAGGCTGCAGTGGCTGAACACCAGCGTAAAGTTCAAGATGGTGCCTCTCCAGATGAACAGATCTGGACGATACAGCTGAGAACTAAAATGTGCCTAAATACTGGTTTGAATTGCAGCTTCTGCAGCATCTTCACTTCAGTGCAATTACAGGAAGGATGTTTCTTTTATATGTATTTGGATTTCTGAACAGATTGGCTCCTGCAACATATGACGGCTTATTTAGGGCAGAGGTATGACACATCATGGGAAGGAGTTCAGGCCAGAGAGCTAATCTTAGATGAATATGAAGTAGTAAGGAATTTGACCTGAAAGAAAAAAAGAAACAAAATTATATTTTTCATAAAATGGAATGGCGGGGAAAAAAAACAAAAAGTCAGCAAAGCCAGGATTTTCCTATGGACAAATTTTTGGATTTCCCCTTAGTGAGGCCATGCTGGCTGTCACCAAGCACCTTGTTGTTTTCCATGTGCCTTAGCATGTCTTCCAGGAGAATCTGCTCCAGGATTTTGCCAGGCACCGAGGTGACGCTGACTGGTTTGTGGTTCCCTGGATCATTAATTTTCCCGTTCTTGAAAATGTGGGTTATATTTCCCTTTTTCCAGTCGTCAGGAGCTTCACCTGACTGCCATGATTTTTCAAATATGATGGACAGTGGCTTAGCAACTTCATTCACCGGCTCCTTCAGGACCTGCGGATGGATTTCATCAGGTCCCATGGACTTGTGTATGTTCAGGTTCTTAAGATGGTCTTGAGCCAGATCCTCTCCTACAGTGGGCCCAAGGTCTTCATTCTCACTGTCCCTGCGTCTGCCTTCCAAGACTTGGGTGGTG
>JAOEHX010029637.1:0-16107 GCA_025448015.1 Bolborhynchus lineola
AGTAGTTTCCCCTTAACTTGGTGTAAGGCTTTTAGTCAGTATGACTTCACTTTAAAATGTCACTTTGTTACCCTTGAAAAATAAAACAACTTAATGTGTATTAAAACTGAATTAAAATTATTATAGTGATAAAAACAAGAGGTTTGTAGATAAGAAACCTTTCTGGATTACTGAATAGATGAGCCCTCACTGGGGTTCACTCACAGAATGTCCTTCCACAAAGTTTTCTTAAATATTAGCAGAACGCAAATGTATAATCTGGATTGAGATTAAACCTCATCTCCTTTCTAGGAAATTGAGGGGGAACTAAAAAGGCAGGGGGCAAGAATGTTTCTCCTGTGGGTTGAGATAAGAACAGTCCAGTATCTTAGGCATAACACAAACTACTACTGCTACCACCAACAATAGTGATGAGGGGAACAACAAGGGAAGAATATACAACTGCTCACCACCTGTGACCAATACCAAGACCGATCGAGCAACGAATCCCTTCTTCCGGGTCCCTGCCCCTAGTTTTATCATCCTGGGCATAAGGTGCTGCGGTATGGAATACCTCTTTGGCTAGTTTGGGTCAAGTGTCCTATCTCAGCTTATTCCTGGCAGAGCATGAGGCTCAGAAAGTCCTTGGTCAGACTAAACATTTGAGCAGCAACTAAAAACATCGATGTTATCAGCTATGTTCCTAGGCCAAAAGTCAAAAGCACAGCCTTGCACCAGATACTAAGAATGAGAAAAAATGACTGCTACTGCTGACCCAGGACATTGTCCACCCCTTATTCCATACCATTCACATCATGCTCAGATCCCACATTTCAATTTACCATCACTCTTATCTCATATAGATACATCCACAGAGAGAGAGAGAGAGATCATTCCTTAGTGCATGGACCAATCACTATAAGGCTGATGTGTCCATCAGTTCCAGGATGTCAGGCTCCATCTCTTGGAACAGTCTTTCAGAACAGGGGAGGTTGTGTGCAATGTTCACACTCATGGATAACCTGGGCATAGTGTCCATTGCTAAGCCCACCCCTCGATCATGAGTCCATCTGTATGCTGCATCTCTGCCCTGATGGCATGAAGTGTCATTGGCCCACTAGGCTCAAAACTCCCTCCCCTTCAGCAGTTTCTGCAGCTTGTTTTTGGGGACTCCATTCAGCTGCCTTTCATTTCCAATGCTTCCAAAGCACTGGAGGGGCACAGTGGACTAGATACTTGCTCATACTGTCCCACACACCCTGCTACTCATGACGTCCTTGGGGACAATCTCTTGGTCATCCTACATCATAGTCTAACCCCAGACAAGGCCCAGACCCCACTCTGCTTTACTCTGGGGACCAGACAAAATGGTCGTGGGTAAAACACACTCTGTATGCATGCCAGCATGGTGATCTGCATCACAGTCAGCAGGCAGGTCTCAAAGATACCCAGAGGCCATTCAAAACCTTCAGAACTCTCAAATGACACTGCTGTCCTTGTCACTGGGGCTGGTGTAGCTGCTGTGCTTGCCAGCTCTCTCACCACCAGCTTCTCTTTTTTTCTGAGTCCAGGTCTTCCTCCTGTGCCTTGCTGGGAAGTGCTGCGTGGTCTCCTGGGGCTCAGGCTCACAGGGCTCGATGGACAGCTGCCGGGGGATGCTCTTGGCCACCACGGGGCTGGGCTCGACTGCGGGGCTTGGCTCCTCAGCTGCCTCCTCCTGCTGCTCGACAGCCACCTCCTTCCCTTCCTCAACCGCCCGACCTCCTCCACCATCAGCTGCTCCCTCTCGGCCTCCTGGTCCCTGGGGCTGTTCTCCTGGGCTGTCGGTGGCTCAAGGATGCTCCCCCTCAGCTCCCCACAGCCTCATGAAGACAGAGGTGAGAACGAGAGCTAGGACAGTGAAGATCAGATGGACGGCCACGTACAAGTCCACAGCTACTCCCATCAAGCCCTGCTGCTGGATCCCACCCATATTGCAAATCATTACCATAAAATACAGTGAAACAAGAACCTTAGCCCAAGCCCCACATCTGATAAACACTAAAACAGCGAGTAGCGGCTGTAAGTAAGGTACAACATGCTGAAATTGTGAAATCAAGAGAATCAAGGGCAACAACTTTGAGAGCCAATAAACCAGCATTGTGACAAATGACTTATTATTGTTGTTATCTCCTAAGAGGCATTTCTTTCATCCTCTTCTACCACTAGCTCTCCAGTTTCTTATTCCCGTTTAACTTTCAGCTCTTTTCTTTCCTAGAACCTCCTGTATATGATGCACATGTACAAAGCAAAAAATTAAAATTGTCTGTGTCACATCTCACTTGTCAATAGCATGCACAAGATCAAAATCCTGTCAAATTAGTGTTTTCTCTCTCAGTGTTTTGTGTGTCCTTAATGCACGACTAGCTCCTTTTCTTGAAAATCATCAAATAGAATTGTGTCTGTCTCTTACTGAGTATTCAAGGACTGAAATACATTTGGGGTAGATGGGAAAAGTCTATCTCAAATTCTTCTTTGCTGTTTACACATACTAGGTTATTTGCTCACTGAGGCAAAATGAACATGTCTAATCTAAATGGCAAAAGGCAGTCTAACCTACCCTAATAATAATATCCAAGGCCATTTATAGTGATTGCATAGACCTGGTTCATTTTACCATTGAATAATATATTGGAACAGCTTTGCAATATTTTAATTATTTGATGAGTATGTTGTTTCCTTATCCATATGTTAGAGTTAGATGAGTAATCATTGTCTTCCAGTTAAGTAGTTGAGGTATTTTTTCTATAATTCTTGTTATTTGATGATTGTGATTTCCTGCTGTGGGATGTGACTAATTAAAGTATTTTATAGTATTTACCTTCAACCAACAACCTGATGAAAATATTCAGTAAATCATTCACTAGTTTATGCAAAAGTCAAGTGATATGCCAAATAGAAGAAAAAAGGAACAGGTATAAGTTTTCATTAACTTTCAATATTTACTTTGGGGCTTTTTGTCTTATGACTGGAATTAGCCAAATGTCATGAAACAAGGATTATTTAAAAAAGCTATAGCTGTGTAATAGAGTGAACATTAGATATTTTGCAGTTTCCTTAATAAATTCAGTATTTCTTAAAAATTTTTGGACTCTAAGTCTTTATTCTGTGCTAGCCACAAAAATATTGGTGGATAAGATCTGAGAAACAGTTTACTGCTCTTATTCAACAGGATCCAGTGGCCTTGGGTGAGAAAGCCATACAGTTATATATGACTAAAAAAGCTGAAAAGACACTTGCATTTACAACGTGCAAACACATACTTAACTTGACCCAGTGGTTTGACATCATATATGTAGGCTTTTAAAACCTGGATAGTCTGTAAGAATTGCTTTTTTTCTGTACTGAAAATATAACACTAAATACTACAGTGTTTTTCTTTTTGCAAAAGACAAAGAAGTGGTTATGGTGTGCTATAACCATTGTATCTGCAAAGGAAGAAATAGCTACCACACCCTTAAAAGAAGAAAAAAATCTGGCTTGTTTAGGAATCAACTCTCTTCTCTCACTTGGGAAGGCTACTCAACAAGAAATTCAATTCTGTTTCTTTCCCTCATTGTCTCACCTTTCTAGAAGATAGATACCAGACATAGCTCTTTCAGCTAGGTCAGATAATTGTTAGTCTTTCAGACAGTGGAGCTGCTTTGGAAGAGAGGTTACCACCCTGCTGTATCAGACACTAGAAAATTCAATGATTTTTCCTTGGTTTCCTTAAATGTTTTGTCTTTACTCTGTTTAGAATGTCACCATTTTGGGGTGTTTCCATCTTCTTTGATACCAGCTTCTGTAAAGACAACTACCAGAAGAAGCTGGCAGCAACTAATTTACTTAATTCTTCCCCATTACTATCTTGGTTCTTTATTAATGACCAATTTTTTTTTCCTGAGAAAAAAATAGTGCATACTACTGCCTATAAGTAATGCTGTTTCTCCCAACTGATGTTTTATGATTATACTGAAAAACAGTTTATTAGCCAACAAGAAAGTAAAAATGGCTCTGCAATAATTGTCATAGCAAATCTACTACCATGGCAAATCTACTACCATAGCAAATCTACTACCAAATCTACACCATCTGTCTTTATTACATTAACACATAGACCTAGCTGATGATGAGCCAGTTTCTTTCCGTGGTTCTTCCAGCCCTTGTTAGTTTTCTTCCTTGTTAAAATTGTCCACAAAATTTGGTTTGGGTGCAGGTGTAAATACTTAAGATTTACCTGCATATGTTTGATGTTGCAAGAGATACATGCCCTGTTACTGATAATTGAAATGTTTTGCTACATTACTTTGGCTCAGAAGGAGAAAGCATTTCCATACCTTGGCAGGTAGAGCTGATACATATGCCTCAGCTGTTACTGCCTTGATCATTCACTTCATTCCAAAGGTTAATACAGGTTCTGAATGTCATTGACTCTATAGCATGCATGAATTTATGCTGAAATTACAGGCCCATATATTATGGTTTTCCATTTTTCACTTAGTGCAGTATTTAGTGATAAAACAGATGAACTACTTGGGATGCTAATTAGTAGAAAACATTACATTATACAAATTCATAAAAGATTATTACTTGAATTTCATTTTCAAGAAGATATTACTCAAATACACAACAGTATTTCAGCTATTAACACAGTCCTGCTCTGTGAGGACACTGTGCTTTGAGGTGACACTCATAAAATAGATTCCAAAATCAGAAACCAAACTGTAAGTTCTTTGCTGTTATTTAAATTATTTGCCCATATGCAGCACACAAGCTCATGTACATGCTCTATCTCAGAGGTCTTCTTACGATGACTGTCTCATCAGGTTAAGCCAAAGGAAAAACAGAAATCTCTGGACAAATAGACATCTACTGGATTGCATGAGCATGCAAAGTGATCCCCAGCTCTTCAACACAAAAATTCTTAATATTCAGTTAGGCTTACTTGATGTCAAAAGTACAAAATAACTTTTTTGTGTTAATTAATGTCTAATTAATATTGTTTAATTAATATTAGACTTGTTATAAAAAACAGATAAGGTCAAGATAGTGAAGTTTCTGTATGTCAAGCAGTAACTTAGATATTATATTACATTATAGTATAGTATATTGTATTACAGCATAGTATAGCGTATTACGATATATTAGAGTATATTTTATTACGAATACTTGTAATGAGTTAGAATTTCCTCTACATGTCCTTTTGTGTTTTCAAAGAAACAGAACAATATCAGAAGAATATTGTTCTCAAAATGAGACAGAAATTTCTTGTTGTTAGTCATGTAATTGAACTACAAGGTAAAAACCACCCAACCAACCAACCAATCATCCAACTAAATTCCAAACATCCGGGTGATTAAGTGTACAGTGCAGTGTGAATATGTGATTTCCTCAGTGGATATGTGGGTTGTTTTGTTGAGTTTTATTAAGTTGAAAATGGATTGCAGGTCTAAAACTGTTTTGGAGGAAAAGAAGGGTGAGGTGCACCAAAACTTCATATTGTGTTCCCTCTGAATTTCTCAGAAAGTTTGTCCAGTAAACATCTTTCCTTTCTTTTCTCTTCTGATCCATTGATGGTGTGGAAAATCTGAGGCCTGCTGGCAAAAAATTGTAATTTTAACATAGTCACTAATATTAAATATCTAATGTAGGTTACTGAAAACTTTTGCTCTGTTAAGAAGGTGCTCAACATTTTTCATGTGCATTTTAATAGAAAAGAAATTTAAAGGCAATCTTGTAAGTATCGTAAGTCCAATATCATGGAGTTGTATGTTTATCTGCACTTCGGGTACGTGACTTGTTACTTTTGCATAGCAATCCCATACACAAATATGTACAAAAGTTATTTTCAACTGCACTGTTGTACATCACTCTGTAAGGCTGCAAATTATCCTTTTGTCTCTTTTGTGAGCATAGGCTCCTCAAAGTTTCTATTACCAAAGCTTCTTAAAGTTATTTCCATTTGACATTACCCGAGGTACAACATAACCTTTTTCAAAGAGGATTTGCTTGTGTTAGGCTGAATTGAGGTCTGTACCATGCATGATAGCGCAGTTCTTCAGTCCATTTAGTTATTGTTAAATTCAACAGCTCTTTACTGAGTGTGAGTCTGATGCTTCCCCTTCTGTTATATATTTCAGATTCTCTGAAATGTTAAAATAATAATAAAACCTGTTAATGATTCTTTTAAAAACATGGAAAAACACTTTACTTATACCTATGAAAGAGGAATCTTTGAGAAAATATTTGCATTCAAAGTAGAGCTTTCAAATTTTAATTTTTTTGCCAACTGAGCTTTCCCTGGTATTTCATTTATTGTTCTGAAGGCAGAATAAGCAGTTTCTGAAATTGAAAAATGGAAAAAAATAGTCATCTCTGGTATGATCTTTCCATGCAGTTTCTGTCAGGAAAAATCTTCTGCAGAATGGTCTTCTTTATGGGCCTTAAAGGAATCTCTGCTCCATTGCTTGGAGCACCTCCTCTCCCACTGTCTTCTTCCAGCTTGATGTTCCCTCTTCTGTTTCTCACTCTCTGTTCCATCCTTCTCTCTCCACCTAGCACTTTCTGCCCTACCCTAATTATACCTTCCCTGAGGTGTTACCCTCTTGTCTGGTTCAGGTGGGGTTCAGGTGTGCCCTGTGGTGGGCTGGTTGGAAACACCCTAAAATGTATGTTTCCATCTGGACAATAATAAATTCTGGCCATTTCTAATGAGGTAAGCCAAAAATTTCTACAAGAAAAAAGATACATATATGGAGAATGTATTTTCTTTAGGAGTAGAATATCATAAAGAATTCCTATATTAAGTAATTTGGCAAGTCATCATAGCAGTTTACAGAACCACTGTAATCTCCTTCACATGGGTGACCTAAAGAAGATTACCTCAGTTGAATTTATTATATGAAGTGGTCAACTGACTAACAAAACTGTCAAGGATTATACTGCATTTCTGCAGTCAGTAAAAGTGGTTGATTAATATTTGCATGATATTGCTAATAATCCCTTTCAATTACACTTTAGTTTGTTGTTATGTCATGGTGGGAGCTGATTATTACTGTAAATGGTAATTTTGCTTCCCTTCATGATTTAGTATTAATCTTATGATTACATACTTGGTTTCCATTATTAACCACAAAGGAAACCAAAAATATATTATTTATGGTAATGGACATCAGTTTGGATTTCGGGTGTGTTTTCATTTGGTAACATTACTTTCAAAGACATTAAAAATATATCCTTTCTAGTAAAATATTCAAATCCATGTAATAATTAAGTTTGTCCTAAAAATTATGCGCTATCTACTACAGTTGAACAAATAACCTGGGAAAACCTTTTTTATTTTGTTTCAGAGTAGTGGGAAAGCTATGGACACATAAGAACAGTAAAGTCTCCCTTTGAAATTTTCAGCAGGCATAGAACAAGAATAAACCCAAGCTGTTAAACACTCTGTAACTGACTTTCATATGTCTGAGTAAAAAAAATATTAAGGCTAGAGCAGTGAATTATTAATCTGTAGAATAATGATCTTCAATGAGAAGTATACTAGACATATGAGGTTGGAATATGGAAGACATTCAGCAGGAGTCACAAAAGAAGTCAGTTTAAGTGACACGAGAAAATGTAAAGGTTTGTAGCATCATTGTGTTCAAACTTCTTTCATACCAGTGTGCAGAGCAATATGAAAATTTGCATCACAAAGTGAATGAAGGGAGCTGAGCACAGTAATGAATATACTAACAGTATTGTATTAAGTAGGTGCAGGAAGGTTATGCCCATCTGAAATCTATAGAATAAAACATTGTGCAAAAGTTACTCATCAAAATATTTTAATAGTATTATATACCTTCTATATTTAGCTTGTTTAAGTGCAGATGGATCAGGCTATCAGTTCTCTATTTATACTTGGTGATTGATGCAGAGTTTCAGTTAAAACTCCCTGGCCCTGTTGTACACACAGGTTATTCACAACCAAATTTATTTTGGATGAAAGTTGGGTGAGGTAGGGATATAAACATAAGTAAAAATTGTATCTTCTCTTCCACAAAAAAAAAAAAAAAGTCACTTTCAGATGAACTTTCACAAGCATAATATCTAACGCAACATTCATCACGGCTGGAAAAAGGAAGAATTGAAAAGGAAGTGAGTGTCTAGTGTTATGAAGCTGGGAAAAGACGAGCACAATATTATGTTATAGACGGAAGATGAGGTTTTCACTCTCCTGCGTCTCCTGCCCCCAACAAAAAGTAGGACTCTAGCAAATAGTGGAGAGCAAGATCATAACTCTTACCAATATTAGTGGCTTGCTATTGCTGAGCTTTTGTGTTCAAATACCATCTAATTAGCTTGCTTTGAGATTTACTGACCCAGCTTCATTTGACATTTTGCATTAGAGAAATGGAAGCCCCAGTGCTATCCTGCTACAGGAGTCTGCTGTCCACACAGCTTTTGTCAAGGTGCGAGGCAGAACTGTGTATGCATCAGAGCACATTATTAGAGAGGGTTGCTTGTTTGAAAAGCAGTCTCCATTGTAACAGATATTTTCACTCCGGTGCAAAAAAAGATTAAAAGAGTTCAAAGACTAAATCAGCTAATGTTGCATGTGGGGAGGCTTAGCTATTACACACTGTCCATGCAATTCTGTGGTTCATAGGCTGCAGTTCAGTCTTTGTCCATTAGTTTAAATGATGAAACGGTAAGCACAAGCTATAAATCCATAGGAGTTTCCACTTGAAAGAGAACAATGCAAAAAATATGTAAGAAGAGTATAAGACATAAAGCAATCAGCAACTACCCTTTTTTCTTCATATCAACTATGGTCTTATCTTAGCAAAGCCAAAATCTCTGTGTTCAGGGGATCATTGTCCATTATTTTGCTTGGACAAAATACAACCTCCAATTTTCTTCAGAAGTATTTATTTAAAAATATTAAATAGACAATCATATTGAGCAAAGGGGGTATTTAATAGATAAATATTAAATAAATCTTCATAAATTCTGGTTCTGCAGCTGCATGTAACAGCAAAAATCAGACATCAAGGCAAAGTGGTTTAAACACAGTGCTGCTCAGTAATAGTCCTCTAATCAGACCAAAAGATAAGAAATGGGGGACAACAGAAAGAGAAAGGAAGAGAGGTCACCATGGGATAGTTATGAAACATGTGATAAGCAAAGTTCGCAGCATGGTGGGGGTGAAAGTTTGACCTGGCAAAAGTCTGTAGAAAACCTCTCGTTGACTTCTGCAAACTCAGGGTTTCCCTCCAGCTGTTTAACCACTACAAAGTGTTTTCTCAGTCTTCATAGCATGTGTGTAATCACTGTCAAAATAAGCCTTTCCCAGGCTATGCTAACTCTGGATGATTGTGTCTGTAAAATTTAAGGAATTTGGTTTTCAATTAAGATGCAAATTGAGTAGGAAGAAATGCAGTAAGTTATATGCTTTGTTTGATTTTTTTTTAAGGGTACTTACAATATGACAGGGAAAATTGACACAAGCTGAAGAAAATATTCATGTGTTATCCTGTACTATAGCCTTCTGGGAGGAAAAACCACAGAACTGTTTCTCTTCTCTCTTACATGGCAATAATTGTCCATCCTTTCCCTTTTCATTGATATTGGTATCAGATGTCCTGATCTACAGATAGTCCTGACTGGGAGTCTGACCCATGGGGCTGTGGTTTCTTGCTTGCAGCCCATGATGTTATTTTATTATTATTTTTTATGTTGAAATGTAATAGAGAAGAGTTTGTATGCATCATGATCTTTCTTTCATATGGGGTCATGTCACATTTGAGTGCACATGCAGGTTTTATTTCCATTAAAATCAAAGCATTAACAAAAACGGCTGTCATGTGCTCAAGTGATGCCAATGTCACCTCTATACAGTATTATTTCATGGCTCAGACATGCTCTATTTTAACCACAAAACCAACATGTTTCTGTGAGTGCCTACACTTGATCTGCTGTGGAACAAAGCACAGTCTTTTCCATTTGTTACTCAGAATTTAAGCTGTTTATGTTAACTGCCATGCTGGTAAACAGATACATTGTATATGTTTATTCTTAAGCCACTCTCCCAAGGAAATTAGTATCATTTCTCTACCTGTTGCCTCCCACTTGTTAAAGCCTTTGACATAGTTGGTCAGTTCCAATCAAATTTCACAAAGGAGCAGAGATCTGGAAGAGGTTATGTTTCTATGAATTTTGAGAAAAATCAGGAGATGGGTAAAGAATATATGAATGTCTTCTGTAAAGGACAGCTGCGACTTGATCAGCTGTGCTATTTGCTAGTCAGGCACAACAGCTGTAGCTCTTATCCAGAAGTAGAATGTGCTTTCATTCAGCCATTTATCTGCAGATATGAAAAGAAATTTAGGATTTTGTTTGAAGGCTTATGCACTCTCATAGGAAAAGTGTTGGTGTTATTGTAATGCATGCAAGAGATATTAAATTGAGAGGAAAGCATTGTGGGTTTGGTGAAGTTAAAGAAGACAGGAGGGACTGCAGTATGCTGTTTTTAAAAGGAACTAACAAAGGATGTGTAAGTAGCAGAGCAAAGCTGTTCAGAGCAACAGGACACAGATCCTCAGGAAACTAGACTTTGTTGGTCCTCTGCTCATGGGACAACTGGTTTGGATGATGGTAGCTGCCAGAGCTTGCTTATACTAAATATGGTATGAGCCAAGCAAAAAAGATACTTTTTCTTCACCAGGCTATACATGTAAAGCATTTTGAAGTGGGATATTAGCGGAATATCTACCACATTCGTGAGCAGGAGGCAGTGATGGTGGGCTTGGCAGGGTATGTGTATAAGGCAGCGAGTGAGGGGTGAGTGCTGACCCTGGCCACACTGCTGTTTAACTACTCCAAGAGAGACATCAAGTGCCTGCTGGGCTACTTGAGCCAGCATGGCAGGCAGTGCTCTACGCTGCTCATCATCGCCGCCTGCAACAGGCACACCAAGGTGGTCCACCTGCTCCTTGAATACTACTGCGTGCAGATGCAGAAGACCAGCATGGTCCATTTTGACAGCTTTGTTGTTGATGGAGCCACAGCTCTCTGGTGTGCAGCAGCAGCTGGTCACTTTGAAGTAGTGAAGTTGCAGGTGTGACACGGCACCAATCATATGACAAGGACCAATTCCACTCTGCTGAGGGCCATGTGTTTCAACGTCAGGTTGGACATTGTGAAGTACCTGGTGGAAAACAAGGTCAGCATCAACATTGCCAACAAGTATGACAACACTTGCCTTATGATCATTGCTCAGATCAGGCTGGGTATTGGCTGGTGGGTGGTAAGCTGTTGTATTCTCTTCCCTTGTTATTTCTCTTATCATTATTATTATTGGTGGTTTTGTGTTATAACTTAGTTACTGGACTGTTCTTATCGCAACGTGTGGGAGTTAGAGTCTTCTGATTCTCCTCCCCACCCCTCCGGGAATGGGGGGAGGAAGAAAGAAGAGGGGAGGATTGAGCAAACAGCTGCATACATCTGAGTTACCATCTGGGCTTAAACCACAACAGTTCTTTGTGGTGACCAATGTGGGGCTTGAACCCACAACCCTGAGATTAAGAGTCTCATGCTCTTTGTCCCAAGTGTCTATAAGGTTATTCCAGAAATGAGTCCCATTGTCTGACTCAATTCTCTCTGGGGTGCCGTGTCGCCACAGAATTTGTTTTTCAAGGCTCAGGATAGCGTTCCAGGCAGAAACGCAGGGCACAGTGCATGTTTCCAGCCATCCGGTGGCTGCTTCCACTATGGTAAGCACATGGCGCTTGCCTTGGTGGGTTGGTGAGAGTGTGATACAGTCAATCTGCCAGTCTTCCACATATTTGTACTTCCGTCATTGTCCTCCATACCAAAGAGGCTTTAATTATTTGGCTTGCTTAATTGCAGCATGTTTCACAGTCATGAATAACCAGGGCAATAGTGTCCATTGTTGAGTCCACCCTTCAATCATGAGCCTGTCTGTGTGTTGCATCTCTGCCCTGATGTCCTGAAGTGTCATGGGCCCACAGGGCCCAAAATAATTCACTCTTATGTTGCCAATCTATGTCCATCTGAGCCACTTCAATTTTAGCAGCTTTATCCACTTGGTGGTTATTTTGGTGTTCCTCACTGGCCCAACTCTTGAGTACATGAGCATTTACATGGCGTACCTTCACCACCAGGTTCTGCACCTGGGCAGTGATATCTTGCCATAGTGCAGCAGCCCAGATGGGTTTACCTCAGTATTGCCAGTTGCTCTGCTTCCATTGCTACAACCACCCGCACAGGGCATTTGCCACCATCCAAGAATCAGTATAGAGATAAAGCACTGGCCACTTTTTTCATTCACAATGTCCAAGGCCAGCTGAATGGCTTTCACCTCAACAAACTGACTCAATTCACCTTCTCCTTCAGCAGTTTTTACAACTTGCTGTTGAGGACTCCATATGGCTGCCTTCCATCTCTGATGCTTTCCCACAATATGGCAGGACCCATCAGTAAACAAGGCATATAGCTTTTCACTTTCTGGCAGTTTATTATATGGTGGGGCGTCTTCAGCAAGCATCACCTCCTCCTCTGGTGACATTCCAAAATCTTTGCCCTCTGGCCAGTCCATGATGACTTCTAGAATTCCTGGATGACTGGGATTTCCTGTTCAACCTCGTTGTGTAATTAGTGCAGCCCACTTACTCCATGTAGCATTGGTTGTATGATGTGCAGAGGATACCATGCCTTTGAACATCCAGCTCAGCACTGGCAACCAGGGTGCCAGGAAGAGCTGTGCTTCAGTGCCCATCACTTCCAAAGCGGTACGAACCTCTTCATAGACTGCCAGTGTGTCTTTTTCAGTTGGGGTATAGCTGGCCACAGATCTTCTGTATCCCTGACTCCAAAAGCTCAACCTCGAGTCTCCCCTGCAGCTTTCTTTCTTATTTGTTGGTGGAGACATTGCTGTTATCTTGTTTATCACATCTGTGGGGATCTGGTGATGTCCATTTTGCCAGTTTATTCCAAAAAATTTAATTTCCTGTGCAGGTCCCTTGACCTTTCTCTGTTTAAATTTCTGCCACATGGGTAGTGTACAGTCAACTTCATTTGGACCTATGGATCCATTCCAGGTTATTGACGCCAATGAGTGAGCATATGGTGATGATACACACCTTGTAAATTTGACACTTTTCCTTCAACCAGACTATACATATAAAGCATTTTGAAATGGGACATTAACAGAAAATTATTTGCCAAATTTTCCTACATCTATTTGCTAGCAAGTGCTATTGATAGATTTGTCAGTGATATCTCAAATGATTATTTGTCTAAATTACATGATTGGGTACCGACCACTTACCCCTGCTTGCAGGAAAGGGAGAGAAACAGGTCACAATGTTTGTGCCTCTTCATTCCATGTAATTTTTAATCAGTAATTCATTTTAGTGTGATCAGTCACCTCAGTTGCTACTTGATGGTCCACTTTATCAGTGGGAGTCTAGTAAAAGGTCTGTTGCTGAAGTTTAGAGTGACTCTAATGGGTTGCAAACTAACGAGAAGATGACAAGATGCTAATGAAGACACAAGAATAGAGAGGATAATGTTTATAAATAGTTGTAGTGAGACAAAATGAATCTTTAATAATCGATTTCAAATTAAAGTACTAAATGGTTGATTGTTAAATAGTGCTGAAACACTCAAGTAACTTTGTAGACTAATAAAATGCAAATTTTAGAATATCATATTGATTTTATAATAAAAAGTACTTAATATGTTGGACAATTTATATGGGAGTAAAGTAATGCTTAAATTGGAAATCTATTAAATGCTGGTGAAACACATTGAGCTTTTTTGATTACCACTGTAACACTGGCTAAAAATTCAATTTCAGAAACATGCTGCATATGTATTTATTAATTTCCCTTTCTATGAAGGGAATTATGACTGCTGAAACTGTGAATTTCAAAGAATATTTAACATATTTCCATTATATCATCCAATTATTTTAAGAATTAATAAAATTGATCCTCTTTGTTCCTTTGCAAAGTCTTTATAGAAACATTTGCAAAACAAAATGTAGCAGCCAGCTCCTTTGTAGAACAGAACTAAGGCATATTAAGTTATTTTCACATTGTTTACAATGTATTAAAAAGATGTGTCTAATATAGACTATTTAACATTAGAGGATGACTTCCCATGAGGCTTTTGTATGAGCTTTTCAACTGAGAGTGATAATATCTTATGCACATCTAATTCTTTCAATCACCAGATGTCATGTCATTTGATTCACATAATGGTAATTTTTTTCAGGCAAAAATCTGATGCAAAGGTAAGGGTAGTTTCAGCATATACAAAAAAATTTAGCTTTTAGAATGCTCACATTATTTTAAGAGAATTTCCCAAGTTGCAGAGCACAGTTTAAACAAAGATATTTTAAAAATATATTCAGTCTTAAAACTATAAGACCACAAAAGGGAAAAGAATGTACAAATGTAGAGAGAAATGAATGAAAGCTCAATATAAAATATTCAGGATAATATGCTGATCCTCATAGAAATTTATGTAAATTAATTTATTAATTTAATTTATGTAAATTAAAGGAAATTCATAAGTAATCTTCTTGCCTTTCTTATGTTCATACAAGAATGTAAACAAATTCTGAACATATAGGAGGCACTTTGAACTAAGATGAAGCACACTGGGAAATTAAACTGAGGCTTTTTAAAGCAGATCAAGATAAAACAGGAGAGAGCAGTGTAGATTTCTAAGTAAAAGAAATTTAGAAAAAAAACCCACAAAGAAATATCAAGTCTCAAAGAACAGATAACTAAGTGTATGACCCTTCAGAGCTCATCGTACTGCATTTGTGAGAAAATTGGGTCTTCAGAAGTGGTCATCCGAGTATTACCCCTCTGTAATATAAAGAACTGAGCAAACCTTTCACTGGGTTGAGTATTTCAGTAGTAGGATAACATTCTCTACTAGGCTCTGCCCCTGTTAAACCACCTCAATAGCAAAAGTTGCCTGAAGAGATCTGAAAACCCCAGGTCCTAAACAACTCTCTGCATTCGTAAAGACCTTCCATAGCTCTCTTCTCAAACACAGGTATTGGAAGGTTATCCACAAAGGGCTGAGAGCCTTCAGAGAGGACTATCAAGAAGAGCAAGAAAGATATTCCCTTCAGTAGTGTATTTCCCTCTTGGATACAGTAGCAAAGGGAGTCTTAAAGGGAATGTTTATATTGCTAAATGAATGAAAGCAAGGGAGCAAGTGGATAGCTTATTCTCTGACTCTGAGAAAAGGCAATGTTAAAGGGGCTAGTCTTAAGAGTCAAGGACATAAAGAAGTGCCATTTTTCTCTAAAGGCAGGGATCAGTTTGCCTTTTTCTCTTAATTAGCAGTAGAGGTATTTAATGTTAGAAGCGTGACTAGATTCACAGTCCTATGCACTGCGCTATGAATTGCTGCCTGAGCTCATCCTATACAAACTAAATAACACATGCATTAAAATGTCCCAGATAAAAGAAAAAATGTTGAGCTGACTCTAGAATCCATAGCAGAATTTACTTAGAGCTTGATCACAGGCAATGGAAATCAACTGTAAAACTTTTCAACTGTATCTGTGGTAAAAATTTATTGGATGCTTTTGTAGGAGGAAAAAGAGATTCCTTTTTATCTGCAGAACAGGATCATCATGCAGCAACAGAAGCATGAATAGCAGCTGCAGACCCTTTGAAAGGTATTAAAACCAGAAAGAACTAGACTACATGACTAATACAGGAACAAGTGAGTGAAAACTGAAAATGAACCCCAAGCAAAACCTAGGCGTCACATCTCTGCCACTGAATTCTCAAGGCAATCAAAGAATGAAGATGCTCAAAATAGATCTTTCTTGGAGATGTCCACCGTCAAGGTGATGATGACACTCAGGCAAGGTTCTGCCTAATGTTGCCAAGTCTATCAGTAACTGATGAATGGTCACTGAGTTTATCACTGGAAAGAGACTTGCTGAACAGGCAAAGTGACCAAACAACATTGGTGCCCAAGGATTCTACTGACACTCAGGCACAAGCTAAGAACCCAGGGAATTTAAGGAAAAACAGCCTGGAAAAATAATAAATAACACCCCTCATC
>JAOEHX010029645.1:6328-18384 GCA_025448015.1 Bolborhynchus lineola
GTCCAACCTGACCTTGAACACCGCCAGGGATGGAGCATTCACAACTTCCCTGGGCAACCCATTCCAGTGCCTCACCATCTATCCATTCTCTTCATTGCCAATACACCCCTACCACAGGAGCTTCATCTGGGAAAGCCTGTGATGAGATGGTGTGTAGTGAGCTACACAGGGAGACAGAGGCAGTAATACAGACAGAAATATATGGAATAAAGTGTTTTGTCATATACTCTCTTGTTATCCCATAAACTGGAGAACTAAAATTTTATTGATGTAGAAACTGAAGCATCTTACAATTATCCAAGTCGATGCTAACATACAATCTAGTTTTAAAAACACTGCAGTGCAAAAGCACATTGGGTTTCAGAATTCAGATCTGTGGAGCATACTCAGGGAAGGAAAGAACTGAGGATCTTGTTTCTGTTATATAAGAGCCTTGAGCTCTTACGTACTCCATTAAATGTCCTCTGTTACATGCGGACACCTACATGGTATTCCTCCTTTTATGGATCAGCAGTTAGGAAACCTATGCAAGATGCAACAAATTAGCTCTTTATCTTCTTCCGGGCAGAATTTGACCCCACAGAGTTTCTGACTTGTAGAAGAGCATGCCCTGAAGGAAGCACGATTTAGTCATTGCTCTGAAGCCCAAATGACTTGTGCAAAAAGCAGCATTAGCCTTTGACCAGCTGTGATTTGCAAAGAGGGAAGAAAAGCAACCTTTTCCTTTTCTTTTTTTAAATTAAGACTCAGGTACCTATTTTCAGGAGGTCCAGAGTAGAGGAATTGGAGAGAAATGGAGCACCTCTCAGTGCATGTCTGTCAAGGGGTGCTGGAGAAGTAGTTTAAAAAACATACACCAACTTTTATTAAGGCCTACTTTTAGAAGCTATCTGTTCTGTAGGATTCCAGTGTAATTGCCTCACTTATGTCATAGAAAGTTTAGGAATAACACTGAAGAATCTGTGTACTGCTGAGGAATCAAAATTTAGGTACAGTGATGCTAAAATTGACAATGGTTAGATCCAATTTATCTATGTAAAGCTCAGCTACCTGATGCAGAGCAGTTTCTTGGCTACTGAGAAGAAAGGAAATGCTTACCTGATAAAAGTCTGCATAGTTAAATGAGAAAAATCTTTCCAATACTTTTTTTTAGCATCCATGCAATTTCAAGGGAATTACTTCTTCACCAGAGCATTCCAAATGATGGATCCAAATCACACAAATAGATTGCCATTCCATTTTAAGGTATTTGGCTTTCTAATTCAATAGGATTTTTTCCAGAAGACTAGTGATCTTAGGAACCTGGGGAGAGGGCTTCAGATTGCCTAAACCAAGTCTTTTAAAATTTCCAAAATGCATTCTTACCAATGTGCCTTCCATTTCAGGACAGTGAGCTATAACTGCCTTATTTGTTCTGTGATGGTGGGGTTAATAAGGAGCGATTTATTTCTCAATATGCTGCTTGCAAATAGCACAAGCATTCTGGCATTAAAGGACAAAGTTCAACATGAATGTATATGTTGCTAATATTCTACCCAGTACTACACATGCTTTTTCAATATCTGGCATTTGTCATGTCTGCAACTATTCTCACTAGAATTTTTATCTATTGTCTGCTTCAGACCAGAAAAAGAACACTTGGTAGTGGCATGAAAACTTAAAAAGATGGGAGGGGAGATGAAAAAAAAACCCAAAAACTAAGTATAAGACTCTCTTCATTTTGTACTGGGTTAGGACTTGCTAATTACTGCCTCCTTGTCCAGTAAATAGAAGGAATCAATAGAACTCACCTAACTTACAATGGCTTTCTCAGAAGATCATGAAGTACATGCCAGGTCATCCCATTCAGTTTTATAAAGCAACAACTTGTTTAAGAAGGGACTTTACATTGATAAGTAAATAATACTGTGGAGTCTCCAGGACTGTTAAATTTGGATGCTGAGGTGAATCAGAAAAAACAATCAGCAGTATAAGCAGGAGTAGCAAAAATAAATAAATAAATAAAATCACAAAGCAGCTGCAAGAAGCTTAAGACAATAGAACATTTGAAGGACCCGTCCAAGTATTTTTGGCAGAGGAATAACATACCGAACCCCCACCCCCTACAGACCTCACCAAGCTGAGAAACTCCAAAGGAATTCACAAACAAACTCCCCATCCATAACAAAACTTCAGGCAGAAGTGAAACAATAAACAGGACTACGCATAGTAGCACAACAGCAGTTTGTAACAGGTCTTCGGTGCTCCACAGGTAACAAGCACCAGCATTTCACTGGCTTCATCACCTGGGGTTGGGAATGTGAACAAAAGGAAAGAAAGCTGAAATAGTGAAAAGATCAAAAAGATCAAACAGGACGAAGTGTTTTGCAGATACTTCACTTTGGGTTTTCTAATGTAGTATGTAAGGTTTTACACTGGAAAAGTCGTCAAGTTTTTATCACCTGACTTAACAAGATGTCCTTATTAGAACAGCAGCCTGGCAATTCAACAGGAGTTAAGCATCAAATGCTTAAGGCTGCTTTAAATTGGGAACTGTTCTCCTTTTAATAATCACATAACATTTTCCACTTGTCTTATTAAGCAAGGTCTCATTTACTCACTACTTGAATATTAATACTGAACGGACTGGGCATCTTCAATGTGGAATACCTCAGTAATACTGCTTTAAATGGAAGTAATTTGTACCCTGAAAAAAATGTGTCTTATAAGTAATGAGGAGAAAGAATACTAAAGAAAACCTGCTTGATAAGCCTTTCTCTTAGTACTTGTACCACATTAAGTGACCTCTGCCTTTTCCTGCCTACTGGTCACATGAGCCTCATAGCAGCGCCAGTCCCTGAGAGAACAAGAGCACAGAACCTATTTGCTGGATTATACCAAGTCCCAGATCAATTCTTCAAACCCTAGCCTTCTTATGTTACCTTTGGTTGGGTTATGGCACAGGCTGAGGAGGTGTGAGCAGAAGAGAGAAAGGAGAAGTAAAGAAAACAGGGCTTAAGCTGACACTACAGAGGGCCAAAGCTCTCATCTAGTGCTCTCAGTTGCTGGGACTTGTCTTATTCCACCAGGGTGAGATGGGGATACTCTGTATGCAGTTTAGCCTTAAGAAACACACTTCAAATTCCTTCAACAGAGAAACAGTGATTTTAATGACCATTCAGGAGTTCAGGAGAAAGGCTTCAGTAGTTCACTAGGTATTTTCTGAGCTTCTTTTCAAAGAAATCAGAAGCATGTTTGTTAGTTAAGTGCTTGCTAATGAGGTTTTTGGCTCCAATGTTTTGCTGAAGAGTTTCTTGAGGGCCTTGCACATCTTTTGTATTAGCTGTGTTTAGATTAATGAGAACTATCACATGCAGGCAGCCCTTGTTTACAACACTTCATTGCGAAGGAGCAGAACTGAGATCATACCTCCTCTGTTTGTTCTGGAGGCAGCATCCTGTGTCCTAGCAAGGGTGACAGCCTAACAAACTCCCACATACCTTCCTGCTTCAGGCGAAGGGGATATGGGGAGCCCCCAGTGCCTCTTTTGCTGATTCAAACCCCCTCAGAGCCACAGACTTATCCTTCCTAGAAATGATTCCAGTTTCTGGTTGGGCACAAATAACTGGTCATGCTCACCAGCTCGTACAGCACATGGATGGTGTGCATAGCTAAGCTGAATGCTGCCCCAGAAACAGAAGTGATCTATTGAAAGAAAGGGAACAGAGGAGTGCACTGTAGGTAACCTTGCAACATCTGAAACTCCATAAATACCTTACCCAAAGGCCCTTCACACATGGTTCAGTACTCCTGGTAGCTCCCATATCCTCTTATTGGAGAGCTCAAATAGGAAATGCCATGGTTGGGGCAGCATAGGCAGGACCTGCTTATTAGGGGAGGGGGCAGCTCTGGTGGAGCAAGATCTCCAGGACTAACAATGAAAGTGCTACTGTTGCACCCTCTGATGTGACCAGCAGCAACAAATTTCCCTTTTATCTATCTCCTTTTTATCACATACCTTAGTTTCAGTCTTAATATTAGAGTTCAGCTCCCGGCTGCTGGGATGCATTCCGCAAGCCCTGCAAAAGCATTCTTTCATTTATACACAAGCTCAGCCCACCTGAGGCCTAATTTTAAATAAACCTGAGCTGAACTCTGTCCTGGCAAGGCTGCTACTGAAAGATGAGCAAGGTCGTTTCAAGCAAGCGCTTTAGAAGAGACGTGCCTTTAGTTGCGGTTTGTCTCAAAACTTGTCCTTGCAGGAGCTACGCCAACCATTTGTCAAGGTTTCTATCACTCTGGGCTTCAAAGAACCAAACCAGTCCCAGTATCATGCACTGTTGCTCCTTTGTAACGTGCCTAAACATGCTTACCACACACTAACGATGAACACAATAGGGACATGCCAAGACACGCATTACCATTCTCCTAGCTTGCTTTCAGAAGACAATTTAGTAATCTGAGAAAAGAAAACAAATAATGAACTCTTACCAAAGTGAATTCGTAACAGCGCTGGAAATATTTCCAATAATAAAAATAGAAATTCATTTGAAACTTTTCATGTCATCACGTAGCACAGTGAAACCAGAAGAGGCATGTGTGCAGTAACCATTGTTGCTATCACATAAAGACTTGACTCACGTTCCAAAATTTCAGTTCATCAATTTAGAAACTGTAAGATGTTCAGGCTCTCCATAGCAACTTTCATTTGGAGGTGCTGATTTGCAGAACTGCTGTTTATCTGCCTCTCAACATCAAATCCCAAATGGCTCTTTCAGATTAGGCCCTCAAAATAGCTCATATCTTAAATTTAACGCACCAAGACTTAAGGCACCCTCCATCTGGGAACAGAAAACATCTAGAAAGGTAAACAACAGAAAACACTTTTGTCAAACTTTACAGATCCAGGGGTTGATTTTTTTTATTCCCTCCAAGCCTGCTTTCCCCTCATATAGCAAACATAGCTTTAGGCAGAGGCATGAAGAATGAAGTGGATTTCTAAACAGCATCAGTTTAGGAGCTTATGGGAGTCTTAGAGCTGACCCTTGCATACAGTCAAGGCTAAGAAAAACCAGGCTGTGAGGGGTAATCAAGAGAAAGTTTAAACTAGGACAAGCAGAGACCCATATTGTCTCCCTTGGACTGCTGCTGAAAGCTGAGCAAGCCTTTTTAAAGGTAACACAGAGACCTTCACTAGGGTTTGCTGAGCAGCACAGCCTTTGTAGTAGTGCTTCGCATGGGAAGTTGAAGCCATACAGCATAAGTCCTTACTTCTGAAAAACACAAAGATGCGATCTCAGCACCAGTGACCAAGGTGCTGGTTTTGTCATGCTTTTTGTGCACATAGAGTCACAGGCTCCTGACGGTTGTGGGTAGAGGGAGCAGATATTTACATATCATTCTTGTGTCATCAGTGGTTTAGACCAACACCTGGTCTGATGGGAATGTGCCACCTTTACTGATTTAATGTTTCCCTTTAAATGGAAGAAGCACGTAAAATTCTGCAGGGCAATTCCAGAAATATCCAGTTTCTTAATTTAGAAAAAAAGAAAAAAAAAAAAAGAAAAAAAAAAGAAAGAAGAATTAAAAAGAGAAGGAGCATGTCGAGGTTTTTGATGTTCAGGTGCACAGTGCAATTTTTTAGGCTGGTAACATACATATCTGCAGTTACAGCAGCACTGTCTACTCATGTATTCCTTCAACGTGTTACCACTCACTGACCATGGTATGAAAAAATGCTGCTGAAAAAATAGGGAAAAAAAGAAAAAAGGGAGGGAAGGGAAACAACCAAGAAACCCTGCACAGTGATGCAAGTAGGGAAGCATGCTCCTTCCATTCGCATAATTGAAAGGTTAACATGTGGAGTGTCAGCACAGAAAAAGAATACATTTAAAACTCCATGGTGTCTAAGTCTTTTTCTTCCAATCTGAGCTGCCAGAAATCTCCCTCCTAATTTTGGTCTCCAAGGAAAGGTACTAAGTAGAAACTTTAAGGGAATATTGCTATTGTGTTTAGAATCCTTCAGGACCAAATGAGGTCTAAGTCAGCCACGCAACAGCATGGTTTTCTGACTCAGAACCCTTCTAGCTCGCTCTGATCTTCCCTTCACTTCAAGCCCGAATGCAGATTTATCTGTCTTCAATTGTTTGCTAGCCTGAAAAAGAAAAAAGTAACTGCTTTTAAAACAGAGTCAATTTTGTTCTAAGCTTAATACAGCAACAAGATATGATCTGCAATGATACAGAATTTTTTCCTCTACCAGCTAAGTCCCTGGAGCATTTTATGGAATAAAATATTGTTAAAAGCAGCATTACATGAAGCTTTTAAAATAGATTTAAAAAAAAAAAAAAAAAAAGAGCAATTCAGCATATGCATTATCCATGTGGAGCTGGTTTGGCAACTGCAATATGGAATTACTTAAAGCTAGGCCACAGCCTTCTTCTTTCCCCCTCTTCTCCCCCTACGCCCCACTTCTGGCAGCATGATCATGGAAAACATTAGGCCTAGACTATTATTAATACAAGCTTCTAACCTAGGAAGTTATTCTTTATTTCTGCCTGTTGCTATCCAGCTTCAACAGCTACTTTTGCCAGGTCATTTGTTCACAATGAATGCCATTTAAAAAAGATAAGGAATGCTCTAAGGTAAGCTGAAAAGCATTAAACACTTCAGTAAATTTACTGCTGACTGTGCATGTCCTCTTACAGAGGTGATATGACTAAGAGAATGACAGAAGTGAGACAAAAAAAGGTAAAGATTTTCAAGGATTCTTTTACTAGCATAAACGTAGCAACACTGTCACTTGGAAGATATTTTAGAATGACTTCCTCCATTCATAGTTTTAGCGAGCTGAAGAAACATTTTCAGGTATCAAATTCTCACCTAAAAAAATCCAAACAAACCAAACCCAAAACTAAATCAACCAACCAAACAAGAACCCTCCACAAAACCAAAGGCTAAAAGAGAGCTGGTTAAATCATGATACAGCAATAGAAGGGGGAATAAATTGAAGCTACTCTCTTGCTGTGGGATGGGGAACAAATAATGTATTTGGAGGTGCTGAGGAAACAGCAACAGAGGGAATAAAGGCAATGCCTGTAGCTTACCTAAATCCCTCTCTCTGCACACCTATCATTCTTGCTAGTGCTTCAGCCATACCCCAGAACAGTTGCCAACTTTTGCATTTACAATTATATTTATTGAAGTCAACTTTCAGTCATTTGGAGTGAATTATAATATGTCCAAATACAAACACATATTAGTCTCCACCCTTGATATCTTTACCTCTTAAATAATTATTATGAATTATTACATTTTTGGACTCTTCCCCCCCAAAAAAAAAAAAAAAACAAACCACCCCATGGTTGTTAACTTTATTGATAAAAGGTCCTGTTTATGCTACCATGTTCTGAATAGTACCTTACAGATTGTATGTTTGCAACACCTATTAACCATATATAATAATACTTTCTAATGTGGTTCAATTTACAGATTTCTAAATCCCATAGAAAACTTGGCTAAAAGGAGCCACATAATCTGTCTTAAACTACTAGCTTATATGTGAACAGCAATAGGCAATTCTAGGCTATGGGCAAAATAAATTCTGGACTCTGACTTCCCTTTCAGGTTTCTTTTCCTCCCCACACACAAACTCACATTCCCAAAACACTACTTACAGAAAGAATGGAAAGCTGCAAGTACATGAAATGTATTTTCAGTAGGGCTTGCAGATACACAAACGCAAACCACGTTATAAAATCAAGCTCTTGGCCACAATTTCAAGTTACACAATTTGAAGTAGCTCTTCTGCTAAAAGTGTTAGTGCTCTCCAGTTTCTTCCGTCCTCCCTGAAAAACCAGCCAAACATTGCACAGTTACTTGAGGAACAGAACGGAAGAAGGAATACAAATGAAAAACAAAAAAAACCCTGACCCTTCTCTCATTCCTCTCCAAGAAATAGCTGTTGATAGTAATTCATATTTATATTCCTGTCGAACAAAGAAATCAACAATAAAAATCTGTTTCTTCCTGTATGCAGACCTACAGTGTTTCAAAAAATACCTTGGTACAGGTACTACAGCTCATGAAATAGCAACAGCTCATATTTCTGAGCAGAAAATATCTGTTTACACCAAAAAAGCAGCCTGCAAAAAATCTGACCACTGCATTTTGGAAATACTCTTGAGTATCCTTAGCTCTTCCCAAGACAAAACATTCCCAAACTCCTCATGAAGTGACAATATCCATGTTTTGCAAGACTTTTCATAAAACAATGGAGATGGTAGTAATAAATGAATGAAAAACATGAATAAAAAAAACCCTGCAGCACTGATAGCCAGCATGAACATTTATAAAAAAATCTACTGTTATTCTTAGCTTTTGGGTTTTTAAAATTGGATGGTGACCACCAATGTTTGAAATAAGCAAAAAGATCTTTTCTTGGATAAAGCTAAAAGCAAATTATGCTTGAAATATGGATCAGTTCTTTAAGGGTGAGAGAAATAAACTTCCCTCCTCCAGGCACAAACACTAAGCATGAAGTAGCTTTACACAAGGCATTTGAGATGGTTGTCTTGTGGATCAAGTCTGCATGAGCAGTAAAAGTATGAGCAACAGCTTTTCTTCATTGGGGAAGAATGAGATGCTTGTGAGAGAGAACTTGTGTAGTCAATTCAAGGAAAGTTGATCAAGTAGTGAGGCTATGTACAGACATAAGGTTATATATTTTAATATTACATTTCCCCTTTAATGACAGAAGAGAGATTCATCAAACTTCAGCACTGATATGAGTAGCACTGTCAACAGGTAATTGAGGTGACTGAGTTAACCTGTTTGCTCATCTTGAGTGAGTTGCGGATATGACTCACATATACTCCTAGATTTCATTCATATGTTATGAATTTATACTCACATTATGAATAGTCTCTACATTTTGCTGCTTTGTGCTGCAGTAAGCCAAGTCACAAGCTTGGATCTTTTCAATACATTTTTCTGGGACATCCAGATCATGAACAGTTCTTGATCAACTTGTAATGGTAGCAGAAATTACAAGGAATTTGACCAAGAACCCTGTGATAGGAATGAAGAAGGTGTATAACAACTTTCAAAAAACATTAATACCCTGCAAATATAGATATCTACGTTCTGTTTGGTTCTATGAAGTGAAAACTTCTGTAACAAAATGTAGAGTGCCGAACTCCTTACAAATAGAGTACTTACTGTGTCACAGACCTCTCGTCATCCTCTTGATACAATCCTACAGCTTTCCTACAATTTGCACAAATCCAACTCCTATCCTCTTTGTCCTAGAGATGGCGCTAGATACACTTTGGAGACTGCACACCTGCTCCCAGATGTTGTCTCTAAATCCATAGTTCAACCAAGAAAAGAAAAATGCAGCAAGTCCTTCCCAAGCCTGTTAGGTCACAAAAAGAATCTCTGAAATTGCAGATACTCTAGGAGGTGTCCAGAGTGTATGATTCACTGAAAGAGTAAATAAGTTAATTTCCCCACAACAACCTCACACCTCTCTCCAAATACTTTTCCCCATTCTTTCAGAAGTCAGCTGCAATCCACACTCTCTTACAACACACTACGGCTGCAGAAGGGCTATGTGATGTTAGAAATGCTAAATGAAACAGCTTTTTTCTTCTTATCAAAAGAAAAAAAGAGCTTAAAAGACAAAAAGAGGGCTGATCCAATTCAGTTACAGGTAACATGAGATCAGAGCAACGAAAGCACACCACTGGGCTAGAGCACAGACCCAGAGCATTTTGTACCTTAACTATCTCCACCCAAACAAAAGCAGCAACACTTCATTCCAGTAGTGCCCATGTGGTGAAGAGGTACTCAACCTACCAAAACCAAACTGGCATGTCAAAGAATTTACTGACAGCAACACTCTTTCACAATAAAAATCCTCACCAATCTATCCTTTTAATTACTTTCTGTCTACTAATTCTACTCATACACTTGGTCTTCTTGTACAACAGAACCAGCAATTAATCCACAGCCCCCTTAAAATTAAAAGCATCTTGAAACTATAGAGAATCACCATCCTGCTAAATTTCAGGCTCTAAAAGGTACCAAAGACTCGAAACATGCAATGAAGAGTTCATACTACCCTCTATAAAACTGAATTGTAAGGCTTTTTTGTAGTCATATACAGGAACAAGTTAGCATTGCATTTAAATCACTTCACAAATTTACTATTAAAAGATTACTATGCAAATACCAGGAAAGCACTGGTCAGCTCAACTGAACAGCAGTAAAATAATAGATCTGGTTTTCTAATACAGCATTAGACAAATCCTAACAGGAGCCATGTAAGTATTTTCCTGGAAAGAATAACACAGCACTACTACATGGGTGATGAAAAAAATCCCATATTTAAGAATCTAACCCTCATTAAGTTTACCCAAGAATCCAAATGGAAGAGCTGAAGTGCTCAGAAAGATTAAAAACCAAAACAACAAACAAAAACCAAACCTGAACAAGAAGCCCTGGCTATATACTAAAAAGCCACTAACAGAACTTTTCCCCTCCTACATATTCAAGCAGTCCTAGATTTACTGAAAGTTATTCACATTAGGAGAGGGAAAAAGTCAAATTACTCAACACATGACATGCCTTCAGAAGAGACTTCAGTGAATATACTATTTGGACAGAACTGATGTGGTTATGTTTGGCACAATGTGCTGTGGTATGGAATACCCCTTTGGCTAGTTTGGGCCAGGTTGTCCTGTCCCTGCTCCCTCCCAGCTTCCCATGCCCCTCCTCACTGGCAGAGCATGAGACTGAAGAAGTCCTTGGTTGGAGTGAACATTACTTAGCAAGAAATAAAAACATCAGTGTTATCAGCATTGTTGTTCTCAGGCTAAAGTTGAAAACATAGCACTACAGCAGCTAATAAGGAGAAAAATAACTGCTGCAGCTTAATCTAGGACAAGTACAAATGCACAAATAATTTAAATTAGTGCACTGGAATTTTTACATGAATGAAATCAATTAAATCACAGACTACCATACCAGAATTTAATGGAGAATAGGCTAAAAAAGTAGTAAAATTAATGTTTATTTTAAAAAGGGAAAAAGATTGGATAGTAATGCGGTTCTGTGAACTGTGCTCACTGCTCTGAAGTCTTGATACCAAAGCCTGTGCATTTCATTACATGCCAACCTACAAGACAACTGTTGTAGACTGAGAAACAAAAAAAGAAAAGGGATGAGTGCACTCAAGTCTTTGTTTCAATTCAGGCACTATAACTAAGTAATGAATGGCAGGCTACAGCAGGCAATACACCCCTTTGTAAAGAGAAAAAGTTTTATGTTGCTCATAGTTGTAAAAATCAGAATGGGTTTTAAGATAAATGCAAACTTTCACTTCCTATCTTCCAAGCTCTGAAAGATGATCATATATAAATCTCATGAACAGCAAATGAATCAGTCCTTCTGGGTAGACTGTGATGGTGGAAAAGGTTCTTGGATAGTACAAGGCATGTGACTGCAGAGTTCTAACTTTTAAATTAAAATGCAAGTTCATTCAAGCACCTTATGCCAACATCTCTTTATCCATTTATTCAGCCTGTTCAAATTTCATGTACTCATATTCCTCTATATTTGTTCGCACCCAACACAGAAGACGGTGAAATGTGTGGAGTCAATGAAAGCCCTACAGTTCAATTTGTGTGCTCACCAGCTGTCCATTTAACTCCACTACTTATTCACAGGCAAGTGTAAGCCTGCTTATTTATATACAGTTTTCCCTTTGTAGCTCAATAAAAGACAAAGGACAACAAAGTACAATTTTTTTATTTTTTTTTTTTAATAAAGATAAAATTACAAAAAAGGTAAAATCAGCTCAGGAAAGGCAAATTACTTTAATAGATCAGTTTAGACATTTAACATAATAACTCACATCCATTTTTAAATACTATTACATAAAGCATGGTGAAGAAAAGAATTTCTGCCTCATAATTAGAAAACTCACAATACAACTTGCCAAAAACCAGAACAAAGCCGCTTGAAAATAAATACGGTCCATGCCAAATAGTACAAAATGAAATCAGCAGTCTCTC